>CAUYSK010030415.1:0-58295 GCA_963575035.1 Avahi laniger
CTGAGCAAGAGCAAGACCCCGTCTCTACTAAAATTAGAAAGAAATTAATTGGACAACTAAAAATATATAGAAAAAATTAGCCGGGCATGGTGGTGCATGCCTGTAGTCCCAGCTACTCGGGAGGCTGAGGTAGAAGGATTGCTTGAGCCCAGGAGTTGGAGGTTGCTGTGAGCTAGGATGACGCCACGGCACTCTAGCCCAGGCAACACAGTGAGACTCTGTCTCAAAAAAAAATGGCTGGAAAGTTATACAGTAGGACTGAAGTATCTTCAAGGAATTCAGGCTTCCAGAAAGGTAATGTTTTAAAGAACAATTGATAGGTTACTGCAAACAAATACACCTGTTTTGAGTTTATATTCTCCATATTTGAGATTCCACACTAAATCACTTATACCTCGTGAAGGACTTTGCATATTACTCAAATAGGAAGCTATGTCCTTCGCAGTATTTGTCACTCAGTTTCCATAAAACCCTACCAGCCAAGAAAGATTGTGCTTAGTTTAAATTTCTGTAGCCTACATTATGAAAACCATGGATTTATTGAATACGCATTTCTAGAATTACTAGCCCTATCCACCTTGAAATATTCCTGAGCTACCAGAAGCTAGTTAAGAATTTTAAGTAGGGATGTGACATTGTCACCCTGCTGTGGTAAGGACTGAGAGACGGCATGGCTAGAAGGGTGGAATCTCCCTGTGAAGAGGTTACAACAGTGACACAATTACAGATCTGAGCTGAGACTGATATAATAGGTATTTAGAAATCAGAATTAGCAGGAGGTCATGATTAATTGAATGCTGGGGGTGAAGAAGAAGAATAAATATCATAGCTAGGTTTTTGATTTTGAAAATTTGGTAAATAGTGGTGCCACTAACTGAAAAGATGGAAATGGGCTTTCTTTGGGAACAGGGAAATGATATGTTCATGTTTGCTCATGTTGCATTTATCTTCATGCAACAAATGCAGAATGAGGTACCTGGTTGAGACTCATGGGAGGCAGTCTTCATCATGACCACAGTGATCCTTGCCTCCCGGTATTCAGGCTTTATGTAATACCATCTCCTTGAGTAATTTGCTTCTGACCAATAGAATATGGAAACACTGAGGATATATCTCTCTCATTACTAGGGTACAAAAGATCATGAATCTCATCTTGCGAGTACACTCTCTATTGCTGTCACAGCTTGCACACTTTGATGGAGCAAACTGTCATGTTAGAGAGGACTACGTGGCAAGGCACTGAGAGTGGCCTCTGGTCAACAGTCATCCAGGAACTGAGGACTTTCATTTAGGTTCATGCAAGGAACCAAACTGCATTTACAATCTCTGAGGTAGCATTTTCCATGTGAGCCTTCAGGTAAGATGCTAGATCATGGGCTGACACCTTGAGTGTAGCCTTGTGAGAGACCAGGAAGTGAAAAAAAAAATTCCAGCAAAACTGTGCCTGGATTTCTGACCCACAGAAACTCTAAGATAATAAATATGTGTTGGTTTAAACAACTAAGTTTTTGGATAATTTGTTAGGCTGCAATAAATAGATAACTAAAACAGGTGCTCTGGAGATGAAGGCTAGATTTCTGGGACTCACCGGCAAACAGATAATATGCACTGAGTATGAATAAGCTCACTGAGAGATAATGTGCCAGTGACGGGGAAAGGAGATTGGTGCAAGAGGTGGAGGAATAGTAAAATTTAAGGAATGGATGAAAGACTAGGAGCCTGAGAAGAAAACTGCAAATAGTTAGAGATCTGAAAGCCAGGAATCACAGGGTTAAGGAAGGCATGACCAAAAAAGAAGTGCAGAGAGACTGAACACTGCTGTCAGCAGCAAGGTGAATTTCATTCACCTTGATGTGAACAAATTCAAAGTGACCTTGTAGAAGGTAGATTTCAACAGGTTGAGGAGAACACATAAAGTAAAAAGGTAAAAGAAACTTCATTGAAGACGCTTAGACGTTGAAAGAAGGAAAGAGTAATGTGATACTTGCAGTAGGTGAAAAGTTGGTGGCTTTTTTAAGGGAAGAGAGACTTGAGTATATTTATGTGATGAAGCCTTCTTGGTCATGCAAATTTTGATTACATTTTCTGTTATTTATAGCATAGCTGTTATTTATAACAAAGACAATAAAGGTAATAACTTATTTAGCCATTTATAATTCTCCTGTCCTTTTGAAGGCACTTATATGATCATTTGCATTTTGCATAACAAAACACAGCATCATTTTTCCCACATATAACATAAATATTTCTTAATGTTATGTTGGGGGCATAGTTATTTTTAATATTGTATTGTCAAGCTCATTACTATAAATGATCTATTTCCTATTTGTTGGATCTCTAGGTTGTTTCCAACTTTTTATAACTGTAAATAATGCTGTGATTAATGGCACAAAGTTGCTCCAAAACAAAAACAGAGAGGCTTCCCATAATTGTTTTCTGAACACTTGCCAAAGTCAGCATTCTTCATGCTAAAAGGCTCTGAACTGAACTCAATAAAAATTCATACAAAAACTACTGGGGTTCTTTCTTTTTTATTCTTTTATTATACCAAACTTTATAAATCTGGCTGGTGGGTATTTCAAGTATACAGAAAGAGATCATTGAGTGTCCAGATTTAAACTTTCTGCGAAACCAAATGTATTCTGCAAACTGATGTCTTTCTACCACTATCCTGAGGTACATGAAACACAGCAGAGTGGACCTCAATAATCTTTCTTATTTATTTATTTTATGTAGGAAGGAATGTTGCTGTCCCTAATACCTCCCTTGCTATTGCACTCACAAGCAAAATAATCCATTTCCCCTGAAGGGCTGAGTGTGCTGCCAAAAAATATCTTTCATTGGAGCTTATAACAATTGTTGCAAATCTGCTAAATGTTAGGTTTGCCAAATCCTTCCTGAGAATCGCTATCACATTTCTGGGAAGACACTTGTTGAAGGGAAAAGCTTGTACTGCTTTTGCTGAAAGTCAACATGTTCCAAATAGAGCTTGTCATTCCTTGCTTACCACCTCCCTCCTGACCTCTATGCTCTCTCTCCGAGACTACCCTTCTTTTACTTATCCTAGTTTAAGATGCTGAAAGCATCTTCGCTATCAGAGCTTGTGCAAGTGTGACAGTTAGCTACAAGGAGATAAGGAAAGACGAAAGGGACTAGGACCTGGAAAATCCACCCACTCGCTGGGAAAGCCCAGGAAGCACATCCTGAGGGAAGTAAAGCAGTGAGGGGCTGCGGGGCTGCAACAGAGAGACTTGGGCTCGCGTCCCAAGAAAATGGATGAGCTCTGTATGTGGGGGCAAGTTACTTAACTGGTCTTATTCCTGATCCATAAAACAATCTATACAAGAAACTGAAGGAGACGTTGTATGGAACGGGCTTACCACACTATCTAGCACGAAGTATGACTTTGAGAAATGGAAGACATTATTACCAATAAAGACAGCACGGACGGAGTACAAAAATAAAGTGTAATTTAGAAGTGTCCCCTGGTCAGCCCAGGTGAACAGGCAGCAGCGAGCTCCCAGGGTGGGTTGGGGAGGCAGCGGTGCTGCTGCTGTAAAAGACAGGAGCACAGTGATGGGGACCGCAGGCCCTGAACAAAATGCAGAATTCCTGAAGGCAGACAGTGGGAATCAGAGAAAGTCTCTCCACTGGTAGGAGTGTAGTTACCAGGTGGGGTTTTACTGGTCAGAGTCTCGTGTCTAGAGATAATGATAGCATGAGCAAGACTATATCTCAACCCCAGAAAAAAACAAAACGAAGGGTTGGGAACTGAGAGAGCCACCCTTGGTGGCTCAGGGAAGAAACGGAGAGCTCCGTTTCCAAACAAGGTCTGACCTCAACTGAGATTATAACTCGAAGTTTAGTTGTCTAACTGGTACAGCCCTCTGAATCCCACATGCCAAGCCTTTTCAATGGTCCCTCACAGCATATAACTGAAAGAATACAGTAAAAATATCTGCATTTTGGAAAGGGTACTTTTGTGCCTATACATATACAAGCTTACTGTTCTGGAATTTATAATTTCTGTGAGTCTGCTGAAATTTTGTGCAAAATGTAGCATGACTATGTTCATTTTTGTGGGGGTAGGATCCATAGTTTTCATTAGTCTCAAAAGGACTCATAACCTAGCAGGGAAGAAGGATCAGTGCTTTAAACAAATGCTCTTGTATGTAAAAATATTACAATCTACCCCTTTCCTTCTTATCCTTACGCGATCAAATGTTTGGTGAGATGAATGGTGTGTTTGTCTTCCATGGCAGAATTTTCCCACATGCACAGGCTTCCAACCATTACTGTAACTTCCCATCAGCTTCCCTTATTTTTTTTTGTAAGGTTCATCACAATTTCTGGTTCACTAATAAGTCCTATTTTTATAAATTGTGGCTATGTATTTAATACATTTCATACCTTTTCACAATCATGTCAGTGGATTCCTATTGGGTGGGGGCCACTGCAGAATGAGCTCAATCTCTTATGTTGAAACTGAAGGCAAGTGTCTTCAGCTTCTCTCATTGCTTCTACCTTCCGTCACTCCCTTGGCCTTT
The DNA here is from genome assembly GCA_963575035.1 of Avahi laniger. Taxonomy (NCBI): domain Eukaryota; kingdom Metazoa; phylum Chordata; class Mammalia; order Primates; family Indriidae; genus Avahi; species Avahi laniger. The sequence goes on from CAUYSK010030415.1 coordinate 4,548, forward strand.
CACTACTCTTGATTTTTCCACATCGGTTCAAGTTCCTTATCTTGGGAATCCTCTGGGATTACTTCAACCCTCAGAATTCTTTCCCTCCTCTAAAGTACATAACATTTATTTGATGCCAGGAAAGAGTGTAAAGCAGTTAGCATGTTGTAGACTAGGCTTTTCCAACCTCAGCACAACTGACATTTTGGGCTGGATAATTCTTCGCATGGAGGCCTGTCCTGTGCATTGTAGAATGTTTAGCTGTATACATGGCCTCCACCAACTAGATGCGGTAGCATACCTCCCTGCTCACCCCCAGTATAACAACCCCAAATGTCTACAAACGCTGCCAAATGTCCTGAGGGGCAAAATTGCCTCTAGTTAAGAACCGCTGTTGAAGAATGATCACCATGTATCAGGTAATGTGCTGGACTTTGTACAGATTTTATTTCATGGTCATATTCTACTTTCCTACCTTTATTCTTCTCTTTAATTCGGTTCACTCACTTATTTTTAATGTATCTGTATTCCATCTTTACCTTTGTAAAGCACTTTAAACCTTATTTTAAAACAAGGCAAGTTGTATATAAACACTCATTGCTTTGTTTTTTTTAAATCTTGTATGGCTCTTGAAAATAGATATTAGCATTGCCTTTTAACAGGTGGAGACTGACAACTAGAGATCTCTGCTTAATAACTGAACAAAGTCCAAATAACAAACACTGGAGGAACAAAGACTCAATATCAGGATTGCCTGATTCCAAAGTCCATGACATTTTCATGGCACAATGCTATTTTTTAACTGATACATATGTAAACATATCTATGGAGTGCATGTGCTATTTTGATACATGCATATAATGTGTAATGATCAAATAAGGGTATTTAGGATATCCCATCACTCTTAACATTTATCATTTCTCTGTGTTGGGAACATTTCTATCTTCTCTTTTAGTTAATTTGAAATATACAATATATTGTTAACTATAGTCAGCCTATGGTGTTATCAAACCCTAAAACTTACTCCTTCTATCTAATTGTATGTTTGTATCCATTAATCAACCTCTTTATCTCTCTCCCAACCCTCCTCCCAGCCTCTACCTTCATGGGATCAACTTTTTTAGCTCCCATGTATGAGTGAGAACATGCCGTATTTGTCTTTCTGTGCATGGCTTATTTTACTTAACATAATTACTTTCAGTTCTATCCATGTTGCTGCAAATGGCAAGATTTCATTCTTTATTATGACTACATAGTATACCACTGTGTGTGTGTGTGTGTGTGTGTGTGTGTGTATCACATTTTGTTTATCTATTCATCCATTGATGGATACTTAGGTTGATTACATATCTTGGCTATTGTGAATAATGCTGCAATAAACATGGGAGTGCAGGTATCACTTTGATATACTCGTTTCCTTTCTTTTGGATAAATACCTAGTAGTGGGATTGCTGGGCTGTATGATCATTCTAGTTCTAGTTTTTTGAGAAACCTCTAAACTGTTCCTGTGATGTCTGTACGAATTTACATTACCACCAGCAGTGTATTAGAGTTTCCTTTTCTCTGCATCCTCACCAGCATTTATTTTTTGTCCTTTTGATAATGGCCATTCTAATTAGGGTAAGATAATATTTCTCATTGTAATTTTGACTCACATTTTTTTGATGATTAGTGATGTTATTTTTTTCATGTCTGTTGGCCATTTTCATGTCTTCTTTTGAGGAATATCAATTCAGATCCTTTCCTCAATTTTTAATGGAAGCATTTGTTTTCTTTTGAGTTCCTGTATATTCTACATATTAGTCCCTTGTCAGATGAATAGCTTGCAAATATTTTCTCCCATTCTACAAGTTGTCCCTTCAGTCTGTTGTTTCCTTTGCCCTTTACCATGCAGAAGATTTTTAGTTTAATATTGTTCCATTTGTCTATTTTTGGTTTTGTTGCCTGTGCTTTTAGGGTTGTAGCCATAAAATCTTTGCCTAAAGTAATGTGCTGGAGCATTTCTCCTATGTTTTCATCTAGTTGTTTTATAGTTTTAGGTCTTACATTTAAGTCTTTAATTCATGTTGAATTGCTTTTTGTATATGGTGAGAGACAGGGGTCTAGTTTCATTCTTCTACATATGGATATCCAGTTTTCCCAGCACTATTTATTGAGGAGGGTGTCCTTTTCCCAGTCTATGTTCTTGGTGCCTTTGTCAAAAATCAGTTGATTGTAAATACATGAATTTATTTCTGGGTTCTCTATTTGCACAATGCTATTTTGTTTACTTTTTTTTCTGTATGATTATCCTTTTTACTCAACTGAATTTTAGCCTGAGGATCTAGGATCATATCTGCTATCTCTTGACAAGTGTCCATTTCTTATGATGGCATAGAAATAGTCAATCTAAAGGAAAAGCAGGCTTTTTAGTTCTTCAGGAACCTCACAAAAGAGATAATGGGGGTATAAAAATCTGATACTAAAAGCATTCATTTTCCATCATTTATCTTAAACTACACTGAAAGTATTTGATACTTTTGAAGATTCAGAAAATATATTACAGAAAAAAAATAAATCATCAATGATTACTTTAATGCACAATCTTAGCTTCATGACATTTCCCTCATTTCCTCAGGAGGAGGTTATTTCTCCAACTTATTTCTTCCAACTGATTGCTAGAATTTCAATCTTTTTAGGCCTTTTGCATTAGAGGAAGGAACAAGTATGCTATTTTTTTTTTCTCAATTTGAGGAGTTCAAAGTTTATCACACTCTTTCCCCATTTAACTTATAGAATTGAATTTCAAAAAATAAATTGTCTTTTAGGACATAGAATTCAATATCAAAGTATTGCAATAGCATCATATCCTCAAAGTTGGAAAAGGAGAGGTTAAATTTCTTCTACTAATTCTTAAAAGACATTTAAAGAATAAGGATCTTGATAAATGGACTTCTGAAAGGAAAAAGGAAGACACCAACAAAGGCATGTGTTGCATTTTCTGCCTAAGGTTTAGGTTATTTCAGGCAATTATAGTTTGCTACCACCAGGATGACATACTATGACCAGAAAGTCTGCAGAAGTTGAATTTATTTTATAGCCCAGGCAATTTCAGGCAAATTCACACTTTCAATCAGAAATACAATTCAATGAGGTCAATATTTTACAGCTAATATTTCATTAGGCCTTGTGGCTAACTGACCCACCACCAATACGCAATTTCCAGTACACACACTTACCAGCAGAACAGAAGAATCCAATATTCCTAAAGCTCTCCAAACTTGGTTAGGAAGTTTCTATTAATACTTAACTTTAGACCAAAAATAAACCTTTATTAGAGGGAAGAGAGATAATTATATTCTCATTACTATATTTAGAGAAAAACCATTAAAACTTCCAAACCACACATGGATTGGCACTTGAGTACTTGTCTCCAAGAGATAAGAACAGGATTTTTGAGGGCTGGAAAGGATCTTAGAAATGATTTCACAGAACAAGGTGAAGTTATTGTTCTCACAGCGTTTAGACAACATTTAGGAAGAATGGAAACATTCTTTCACCATTTTTCTTAGCTGAGAGGCAGCAGCAGGCACAGTACAAAGTTCTGGACATCCTGAGGTCTAGATTCATCTTTATTAGCTGGAAGCTCGGGCGCGTTACTTTACCTCTTGCGGTCCATTTTTAATGACAGAGGTGGACTAGATAATCTTCCAGCACGAATGTTATGTGGATCTATTAAGCTTACTTTATCCTAATGCTGTTTAGAGCCCGAGTAGGAAAATCAAATTGTCACAATCTTAGATTAACCTCAGTCTTTTTTGCTTCAAAGTTGCAGTGACCTTTCCCTGTCTGGGCCCAATTACTCATCTCTGCTGTAGCTTTCCAAGCTCCAGCATCTCTCAGTCTTGTTCTCCCCTCCCTGCAGGCAGAACACAAGCAATGATCAGGAGGAGGAACATCAAAACTCCGTATTACCCCGCCTCCCCAAAAAAATCATCTCCCTGATTCACAAAATTTTTGAAGGCTTTTCTCTATGGATTTCCTGTGCCAGTGTTCCTCTGCATGTCCTTTTCTCCTTTAAAAAAAAAATCTCATTAAGACCTTTCTTTGCCCTCTCACAGTAGAGTACAGCTTATTTATAGAACACACTTCAGCTGCGTCCTCATATTAAAAGATTTTATAATTTGAATTCAGAAAAAGATGACTTAAGTCATAATATTTACAAACTTTTTACTAGATGCCAAGCACTGTTCTACATACTTCACACATATATAAAAGTGTTTAACTCTCAGAGAACTTTATGAAGTAGGTACATCTATCTCTTACTATCCAAATCTATTCAGTTCCTGAGTTCTGTGAGCAACTTTTGAAGGCCAAAAAAACTGCACTATTTCTACTTATTTTTACTATCACCACTTGGGGTGGTGAAAAGCCTGAGCTCAAATAGCAAGCAAGTAATTTATTTTAAAAAATGCACATGTAAATCAATTTGGTTCCCTTGATGCGATAGCAAGGGTTTAGAGGGGAAGAATTTAAGACAGTGAGAAGTATGTGTACCATTATCTCCCTTTTGCAGATGAAAAAACTGAAGCACAAGTAAGTTAAGAAAACTGCCTGACATTTCATGGCTAGAAAGTGGCAGAGCCAGCAGTCTTTCCCAGGCACTACAGCTCCAGAGTCATGCTTGTGCTAGACTACCCAGCTAGAGATTATTTTCGTTCTTTGTGGCCTGTGGTGTCGTCCATGCACATTATCGCTGTAGATTTTCTGGGAATCTTTGGGGAGGTTAGCACAGCTCCATCCCACTTTTTCCAGAGCTCAATTTGTCAATAGACTCTGATTATATGTTCTGTTAGCACTGATATAAACAAGTCTTAGATACTGAAACTTGCTGTTTTGTACAGCTTAACAGTCTAATCACGTCTTTAATGAGTTCTGCAATATGGATGAAATAAGTGACCTTACAAAAACAGAAAAGCAGATTGCTACAGTATGTAAATCAAGGCTGAATGTAGTGTAACTTGAGCTCTGGTTTTGGGCAATCCTTTTTGCAATCTCTAAATACTGAGGACCCCATCAAACCATCGCTTGTCCTCAACTAATCATGCTTGTAAGATCTAACTTCCCATAGCCAGTTAGGTTCACGCCTGTATTTAGCCTTTTAATATTTCCTAAAGTAGTAAATGCAGAATGCTAGCAATGAATTTACCGAAGAGCTCAGTCAGGACTCTGATGTGATCATGCAGAAACATCAATGCTCTGTGTCTTCATGAGTTGCTCTCATATGTTGTCAGTTGACTGTCATCCAACTAGAAAACCAGAGGATAAACTCATGCTTACATGTCCAATAAAATCTTGTCTGTTAAACTGACAGCTGGTAACTTTATAAATCTTAAGGGTAAAAAAATATTCATGCTTGATTTCGAAAGTCTGTTTACATTTTCATCTAGCAGCAAGGCTGAATATAAATTAGGACTAAACTTACATTCAATCAGTAACAGGTAACAGAAATGTATCATGTTAGAGACTTTCCAGTGATTAGGGGCCTGGCTATGCCTCCCATTCAGAGTATCTGTTTCTGTGTCACAGTGTGGTGAAAAAGTCAAAGGTATGTGGCACCCCACCAGGAGGCCCAAGAAGCCACACCTTAAACATGGTGCATACTTCTGAAGCACCACTTCAGTTTAAGGAAAATAAAAATATCATTGTAGACAATACGGAAAATACATGGGTTTAAGACAAAACTCTAAGACTCAAAATGTCAAGATGAAATTTCTAAGTATGCAGCTAGTATTCCTGGTGATTAGGGATACTCTGATGGGCAGGGCTGAGAGTCCGTGCACTAAAGTGTTCAAGGAGAACTGGATTTAGAAGATCTAGGTTCTAATTATGATTCCATTACTTATCAGCTGTGTGACCTTGGACAAGTCACATGCCCTATTTCTAAACTTCAGTCTCAATTTGTGCAGAGGTTAGATTGTATAATCTCTATGGTTCCTTCTAGCTCCAAAAGGTTTGTGGTTCTTGTTTATGTCTTACAGCTCTGATTGCCTAATTTCTGTCACATCACTTCTAATAGATGTCATCTGTTCACTCAGCATAGGGGTTTCATACCACTGTGAAATATCCCTGGCAGACCCTAAAAGATCTATCCAAATCTAAACTACTAATTTTCCACTTACTAAGCTATTACTACTCACCTAATGAAGACTAACCAATACTCCCAAATGCAAGATATACATCATAAGAAATAGTTTAACCAATATCTGCATTGTATCAAAAATTCCAATTTATTTTCCCTGTGATCTCTAGATCAAATATCCAGGAATGATTTTAGTGTTCACTGGGCATTATCTGAGTATAAGTCCCATCATAAAGGTTCATAGTTTTGTTTTTAATTGACATATCTTCACTTACTTTTCCTTCTTAAAGAAGTACTTACATGAGTAACCTAAGTGAATCCAACTGAAAGAATCAATGGTAAATATTCCGTTAAATACACATAAACTCTATAATCTACACCATTTATTTAAAAAGCTTAAAACATTTTAATAAGCATTGCCATATTTTTGTGATTGATAAAATTTAAAAATAAGTCTGTGTTTTCATATGGATTTTTTTTAAAAAATATAACATCTGTTTGAATTACAAGTGATTAAGCAAAATCCATTACTTTACAGTTCACCATCTCTCATAAAATTCTCATTTAATTGAACACTTAGAAAAAAGTAGGCCAGTGGTTCATAGGAAAGTATATTAAAATTAAGAGTGGTTTGAATTTTAAAGACAAAAATCTTCACAGCAATCTGAGTGCAAGCTTCTGAAATTACTGCTGTAAGTCTCCAGTTTGTAAATAAACCAATCCCTTTCAGGACTGATGGTGATCAGTGTGAAATGCTGGGTGGCATACCCTACAATTTAGGGATTGGTGTGGCTGCCACTGCGATGCTCTCAATGGCACACTCATCGGTTCCTCTGCGGATCCGGAAGTAGCCATCCTCACCCCAGCTCCTACCCCAGCTATTTTTAACAATCCAGTAATGCATCCCAGAAGCGGAGTCAGTGCCATAGCCTACGAGCAGAACAGCATGATTAGTCAGCTCGAAGGGGTTGAAAGGGTCTCTCAGACCAGTGTGGTGGTAGATCCCCCTGCGGTAGTGGAGAAAGTCATCATAGACTTCAAAAGCAACTGCCATGGGCCCATGGTGGACCAGCTCGAGCTTCATCAGCGCTTCATTGCAGCCCCCGTAGAAACCTCCTACGTAGTGGTACTCGGAGGAATAGTAACGCAAGCAGGCTTCCTTCATTTTGCACGGAGCATCAGTGCCTGTGTAAGGGAAGCAGTCTTCTTCCACCAGCCCAAAATCTTGGGCATACTTTCCTGCGATGAGGTATGGGAAGCCACCTTCACAGCCTGAGGATGAACAACACACATGGTTATTAACTAATCCTTATTAGAAAAGGGCACAGGAGAAATTGTCCCATTTCCCATTTTTCTTCTCTGCTCTGTTACTCTTTACATGTCACCCCTGGAAGTTGTCCTTAGCTCACATGTCGCTTCAGTTGAATAGTTCACTATCCTTTCACTCCCCAACCCCCATCTATTTGACATGTATTTATTTAGTACCTGATGTGGAAGGTAGCTACGGCATGGTGGTTAAGTGGGATGGTTCTGAATCCTACATGAGTTCAAATCTAAAGCTGTGTGAAGAATTTAACTTCTCTGTACCTCTGTTTACTTATCTGTAAAATACAGATGGTAATAATTCATGTAAAAACAATAAAAGGTAGCTATTGTTGCTATTGCTAAGTGGCCAGACTCCATCCTCAGCTTTTCTACAAGCAAGTCTTCCCTGACAGCCTCCTGATGAAACGTCCTCCCCCACACCCCTCTCCTGCAGTACTGTAACCCTTAATTTTTCTTCACTGTTCTTCTCACCATCACAATTATTTAATTTCTGTTTCCCTCCCTGAACTTTAAGCTTCATGAGGGTAAGGACTGTCTTAATATATTATAGCCCCAGGGCTTAGCAGTAACAATGTTGGTGTTTAGTAAGTATTTCAGAAGGAAATAAAAGGCTCATTGGCAAATAATCATTCACCAGCAGTTTCACTGGTGTGCTGGGAAACTTTCCGGTGGCCACATCTGGTCTTCACAGCAGAAAACTTTAAAATGATAATGTTTTTCCCTGAATCAATTGTAGCTGAGCTTTCTACATATATTACATATGGCCTGTTCTGAAAGCCTAAGTATAGAATTTTAAAATTCTCCTAAAGAGAAACCAGCTGTTGGTATGATTTTAATAGGAATTGGGTTTTGGAGTGAGACTGTGGTTGGAACTGAAACCCCAATGCTTAAAAGCTATGTGACTGTCCAAATACTATAAAACTGCTTTGTTCCTGTTCCCTGTCTATGAATAGGAACTATACTTGCTTCTCAGAGTTTTAAACATAGGTAAGTAATGTATGCAAGAGGCTGTGCTTACTCAATATATAATAACTATTGACAATTTGCTGGATGGTGCATTGAAATCCGTGAGAAACCATTCATTAATAAGTGACAAGGGCTGGACTTCTACCCAGGTTTTCTAGCTACATACTTTATCCTCTCTCTGCTACACCATCCTTTTGCCTTTGCAAACAATGGCCAACTACACACAGGTAAATAGCTCGTAAGACGGTGCCTGAAATACACTTACCTTGAGCATACTGGCTACAAGACACAACCTCCTGAGGACTCAAGATTGGGGTCTGAGAATTGTTGGTTAGTATACGGATTCTTGCTTCTAGCATACCCATAGAGGCAAATGAGTAGCAGCTGCCACAAGATTCTGAAGATAGAAAAGAAAGATATAAAATCCAAGAAACATTTTAAGCCTCACAAAGAATCATACAAAAACCTGAGTGGATCAGAAAAATTAATATATTTACACTGAATGTTGTTGCTGTTTGTTTAGGATCAGAGCAATATTGAAGATTCAATCAACAAACATTGCTGAGCTTACAAACATTAAAATTTCATTCTTTTTCATCGAAAGGCAAACATTAATATATGGGACCTTTTTTGAGAATGTTTTAGAAGCTAAAAAGAAAAAAACTCTCCTAATTTCTAAGAAGCATTTGTTAATATTCTTGATAATGAAGAAAGGCTTTATGTCTATAATATTCTGAGCCACCAGGTTGAGAGAAAACTGTGGGGGGACACATGTGAACTGAGCTTTTAAATATGTCTGATGCAATGAAATGAATATTGATGCCCCCCCAAATTTATGTTGAAGTCCCAACACCAAAGGTGACAGCATTAGGAGGTGGCACCTTTACTAGATGACTTTGGGATTAGTGCCCTAATAAAAGAGCCCTCAGGAGAGATCTCTCATTCCTCCCAACATCTGAGGTTACAGAGAAAAGGTGGCTGTGTGTGAACCAGGAGGTGGACCCTTACCGGACACCAAATCTGTTGGCGTCTTGATCTTGGACTTCCCACCCTACAGAACTGTGAGAAATAAATTTCTATATAAGCCACCCAGTATGTAACATTTTGTTATAGCAACCCCAAAAAGACTACAACAAGCAGTATTTTCCAAAGCATTTTGGGTGAAACTAACCCTAAAAATGACTCAGGTGTGGGTGTGTGGTAAAGCATTAGATTTAACCCAAGGAAAGAAGACAAAAAAATACAACAAAGGCCAAGAAAGGCAAAAGAATGATTATAATGATGAAAATGGTATTTAAGGTGGACAGTGAGGAAGTTAAGACATGGGTCAGAGGAAAATGAAAAGTGGCTGAATGGGGGTGGGGAGAAGGGAACAGAAAACTGCTTCATTTAACACCTGGATGTTCTGGCAAGGACAAAGTAAATTTACTTAAGAAGCATCTGCTAGGAATATAATTGCTATTTCAAGAAAAGGAAAAATGTTGTATTATGAGGTAATTTATATGAACAATATTATTGTTCTGTTTCTTCAAAATGCGTGGGTAAAAGAAATACAGATAAGAAAATATGACATGTATACAACAGCACCGGGATTTGCACTTGTTACAATTCCAGAAAGAAATGAGCATAATTTTAATATCTCTATTATTAGTCTCTTTTACTTCTGTCACTAACACAAATTCTCCATGGAGATGTGCTTGTACCAAATCCAAGACAGTGGTATTAAACCTAGTTCTACATAATTGGTATGTTATTCTATTTGCTATACTAATATATTAGTTTTACCAGATTATTTGAATGGTGAACATTCCTTTATGAATGTAAATTAAGATTTATGAACAATTATACAATTCAAAAAACTCATTATACATAAAAAAGTCTCTTTAGTAAATCTGAATTCAGTAATTTAGTAACTGCCTTCTTTAGAGAGAAAAGTATTCAAAAGAGAATTATGCATTCAAAATACTAGCAGGGCTGCTGATTTTCCCTTCGCCAGGTAACCGCTGATGTCCGTCCTTCCCTGAGGCAAAGGAAAGCTAGGCCACTATGCTCAGCCTTCAATATTCTGAACTCTGTTTGAAGAACCTACATTGTTTTTCTCAAACCAAACTGAATTTCTTTGAGTGTACACAGGACATGTGTTTTGCCTTGGTGCCTAACACAGTGATGTATGTTTGCAGAATGAGTCAAGGAATGAACAAGTAGATATATATTTATATCCATGAAATAAAGTGAATTCAGTGGAAAGAGTCAACTTTACTTGTTTCTAAGCTATAAGGAAGGCAGAAGCCTAGATCCTAATGTGAACTTCCTGTTGAAATAAGTTTAGCTTTAAAGCTGCCTCTTTACACATTTTCAGTTTGGCCTAAAGGCTTTTCCGTACATAGTGAACTGTAACCCAAGTGGTTATATAAACAACACTAACCTACTCCTTTACCAATCACCAAGTTTCAGCCAATCAAAAGTACCAACTGTTCAAACTGTGGTCAAATATGGCAAATGCTGAGCTGTGACCAATCCGGCTGTTTCTGTACCTTACTTCCATTTTCTATACACCCACTTTCCTTTTTCTGTTCATATATCCTCTCCGACCACACACCGAAATCACTCTGAACCTATTCTGGTTTGGGACACTGCCGGATTCATAAACTGTTCTTTGCTCAATTAAGCTGTTAAATTTAATTTGTCTAAAGTTTTTCTATTAAAAGTTCTCCAAATAGTTCAACAATACCACAAGGCCCTGGACCTAGAGAATGCTAGAGCCCTATTTACTCTTAACTACTATTTCGGATGTTTCCTAAAGTTCTATCCCTAAAGATCTTAGATTGATCCATACCATACACTCCTTTTGCTGCTGAGGAATCATCTAAATTATGAAGATTAGAAGAGAAGCACTTGGAAAGGGGCCTTGGAATCCATCTAGAGTACAAACTACTCCCTTGATAACGTTTAACTGAGGCTCGGAAAGAAGCAAAGGTCCATCGAAGGTCACACACTTAACAGATGGCAGGGGCTAGTGTCTTTTCATCTCCTGATGCAGGATTAGTGTTCTTTTCTGTTTACAGGTCTGTATCTATTTTAAGAAATTTTCAGATATTCTTTTCCTGTCATGTAGTCACTAGATAGAACAAAATTAACCATTTGTTTTCAAAACATCCAAACAATACTATCCTTAGGACTCATCATTCTGATGATGGGGTGTCAAAGAACTAGACGAGTGAATAAGTAGACAGAGCCAATGTTCCTTTCAGGAGACACCAAGGTCTTATAAGAAATAACACATCGAAGAGAGTCTGAAAAGGGTCCTTTTTGGCCATCCCGCTTTCTTGGCCCATTATAGCTATAAAAATAATCTCTTTTTAATAGTATTAGCCATTAAACCATCATTATCTGTCCAAAAGGTACTGTGGGAGGGATGGACCACAAGTACATCCAAGGGCTCAGAATGCGCTCTGTTTAAAAAGCAATTACAGGAATGAGGAAAGAAGATAACCTTCCCCAAGCCCCTGACTTTCCCAAAAGAATGTGTCAGCTACCAAGGTAATTAGTGCCTCGTTGCAAAAAGCAAGGGCAGTCTAGATTCTAAAAGAACCATTATCCCTTAAGAAGACTGCAATGCAATAAAGAATAAGAGTGGATCTGGCCCAGCCAGAGCTCTGCAGTAATCAAATTTCCACAATCTCAGATAGATAATGTGATTTGCATATGGTATGACTATGTTCAGCTATATCTTCCAACAGTGGAAAACACACTGAACTAGGAGTAAGGAGCCAGGATTCTCTTTCTTTTCCCCTCCTTTCTCACTTTACCACTCATTAGCTATGTGACCCTGGGAAGGTCACTTGACCTTTTTGGCATTTCTTTTTAGCATATGCATAAAATCAGTCAGGTGGAGCAGACAGTTTAAGGTACCTGCCTTCCTGCTCTAATAGTATAAACGGTATTTAGAACCAAGACTTAAGTGGACTAGATTTTAAACATTAGGAAAACAATCTGCATTTCCTAATTAATGTGACCCATGAGAGACACTTTCCTTCTCTCTCAAAGACACAATAACAAATAAAGACAGCACAGCTGGGGGAGAACAAAGAAAGTCCGTCTCTCCCAATTTCCTAGCTTCTCTTCCATCTCACACCTCAAAGTAAATATCTTGCTGTAAGGCTTGTTCTTCAAGCTAGTTTCAAGTTTAAAGGCAAAACCTCATTTGTCCTCTCAATATTTCTTTTTCCTTTAATCTCAATTTGCTCCCTAAATAAAGAGCAGCTGTGAATCCCCTTAACTACAGCTAATTCTGAGTCTTGGGTTATACAAAACACTGGTAATGGTAAAGTTAGTGGAAATTTCCAAGCAGCCCAATTATCACGAAGAGAAAATAATTAGTTTTTTCCCAACCTACAGTACAGAAAACCAAAAGGAAGTCAAAAGAGGAAACCTCTAAGTACATTATTTTCTCAAGTATTTGACAAGATACTACAGATGAGGGATCAATTCAAAAGCAATTAATTTCCACCAAAGCTCTCTGTTTTGAAATTGTCTTTGTACAAATCATATTTATAATAGTGAGAGAATAGGGAACATTGGAGACAATAATAATTTTTACCAAGCTACAAGTAAACCAAAGTCAAAGAATTTAGCTTTAGAAAGTCTAATTTCCTTCCTTCCCTTTAATTATCACCTCCTATCACTCATCAATCACTTTTGGAAAGGGAGTATAACTAAACTTTTCTTTCTACCCTCTCCTATGCTCCCACTGAATTTTAAAAACACCATATTAAAGCAGTTATATTGTACTTCAATGTTTTTCTTGCATGTCTTGCTAAACTGTAAGTCTCCAGGACAAGGACTGTGTCCTTTAGTCTTTATAGCCTCTTCCATTAAAAAAAAAATTCCTAATACATATTAGATGTTCTACAAACAACAGAAGCAACAATATTAGTAGCTCACATTATGGAGTGTTAACCATGTGCCAGGCCCTCAATAATCAAGTCAACATGTGATATGCATCATTTACTAATCCTCTCAAATAGGAATAGAAGATCTGTTTGATAGAGTAATTTTTAATCTTCTCCTAACATCAACCCTTTAACTTTATTTTCCATTCATTTCTCAATTACCTTCAAATTACTCTCATTTCCAATCCCACCTGTCCAAAAAAGACCTCCTCACAAAATCAAGAAGGTAGAGAAGGATTTTGAGATCTACACTTTCTCTAGACCTGAAGAGTCCCAGAATAACGTAGAAAGGCAAAGAGATGAGACTCCTTGGTGTCAGGTGAAGGATAGGAATAGTGCCAACCAGCTGCCATGAAAACTGCATGGGGCTTTCTACAATTAGAAGACTGCAAGAATTCAGTAAGGAAGGAGCTTGAAGGGCAGGTGACAATGTTGAGAAGTAAGAAAGGCTGATTATCACCACATTTTTAGGAAAGGAGAAGAACAATTTATCTTTAGGTATTATGAGTTTATAATCCTCCCAGGAGACACTAATTGGAATGTTTCCAGATAGCAAATACAACGCCTATTTTACAGTAACAAATAAGTCATGTGTACTATTATCTTCAAAATAAGCTTAAAAGTAATAAACCTGAGCACTACATAAATGATTCTCCAAGTCACTGTTGGCGAAAACTTACGATAACAAGATAATTTGCTCACAAGTACACTTAGAGGAAGTGTTATTAAATCAACTCATACTGCATCAAATTTCTAAAAAATAACTAGTAAAATGCAATGACAATGATACTTTTGACAAACCTAGGCTCTGCCCCAGGTCACCATTGAGGAAGCTGAGTTAATACTTGTCATCCCATAGTATATTCTAATGTAAAGTGAATTACAAGTCCTTATACAGCTCAAAAAATATAACAGAAAAAAAAAAATTAAAGATCTACTTTTTGGGCTCATGTAGTAAATTAAAGACTAAATGATGGCAGAAATGGAAGGATGGGCAGCAAAGAAGGATTGCAGCAAGCGAATTGCAGAAGGAAGACCAATTTTAATTGTATATAATTCTTCATTTCCACAGGATTCTCTCCTACCAGGAGGGCAAATGAGTTTGTCTCATGTATCGCTCTCATTGTCACTACCTACCTAAAACATAAATTGGGAATACTAAAGAAATGCTGAGCTCAGTTGGAAAAATTATCTATTACCAAAATCTGTCATGGATACAAAAGGAAAAAAAGTGAGGATTCTTAGGCCACGTAATTTCCGTTTCTTTACTAAAGTGGATCAGGCCCATTCTATCTATGTATCTCCAAAATCCATCCCTAGTGCCTGACCCATAGCAAATGTCCAACAAATAGTTCAGAATAAATTAATGAGAAATCAGACTTTATTGTTTACCTTGGTTTCGAACAGGGCTAACAAAATTAACACCACGAACATTTCTCCAATCCCAAGATGTCGGCAAATGCAAAATCTTTTTCTGTATTTCAACAGTCAGTGGTGCAGGTTTGGGCCTAGAAAGGAATACATTTGACATCAGCATATAGCCTTTCCTTTGTGGATGATTTCCTAGCCATGATTTCAATCCCCAGGGCTCCTCTCTCTCTACACTCCTTCAACTCTTTTGTTAGGGTACCACTGTAACCCTATGGTAACATTTATTTTTTCTGTGACCATAAACTATTTGAATTTCTTATTCACCGTGGCATTGTCATACCACATTATTCTAAGTTTTCAGTGATTACCAGGATGGTTTTTACTAGGTTCCAATTCAGTCACCGGCGAAGACTGTTTCTGTACTACCTCCTGTCATTTGCACCTGCTCGCAAGTGGTTCAGTCTCTCACACACTTCTTTTAGAGATGACACAGGTTAATACGATGACAAAATGGACATGAGATGAAACAAAAAGAAAAAAGTGAACAATTAACTCAAGAGTAGCAATCACAAGTTTGACAACTGTATAGAAGAGATAGCATATTTTACACAGAAATGTCAATTAACTGTTCACTAAAATATTTCCTAAGCCAGCGGCATCGGTTGAAGATCTATATGACATAGAGGAAAGCCTGAGATATGTCTTTGACTATAAGGAAGATAATGTTAAGTGTGAAATACATAAAAATAACTATAACAAATACAAAGATGTTACAGTAATGTTGTAAAACACACAACTTGGATAATGCCCAAAGAATAACCAAGGCACATAATAAGCTATGCACCATTCATAATTTTATATATAGGGTGGCAGAAAAAAACAAACATTGAATATTTCTTCTGATATTTATGAATAAAAACTAGAGTACAAACAAATTTTGAATGGAAATTTTCTGTGGTTTCACATCGAGAGACTATTTTGGAGACAAAACTCTAAATGTGTTTTTTAATTCTTTCACTCAACAACACCAATGGCAATCAACACAGAAGACATCTGTGACCAGATGCATGGAGGTTTTTCTCCACATGCCAAGCAAGCAATCAATTCTGCAGCAGACACTAGCGGGGTGTCCTTCAATTTTGACACTATCTACCTGGAGATAGTGTCAGATCCCATGGGTTTAGGGCTCAGTCCCACAAAACTGCCAACCACTTTCAATGTCAATCAAAAGCCCCAGGTTGTGTCACCTGTGCTTGTCACCAGCTGGACACAAATTGGGGATCTCATAAAACTCTCGTTGGGCTCAATTAATTTGCTAGAGTGGCTCGCAGAACTTAGGGGAGCAAAAATATAGATAGAGCTAAGCAGCCCTTCATAAATCTAGCTGTTCTCTAAAACAAAAGTGGTTGGCTGTAGGTTGATGAGAGCCTTAGCACAAAACAGTTCCTCAGAAACGTGGCACGTGACACGACACAAGGCAAAGCAACTGTGTCTGAGACTCACCCCTTTCAGGCAGCAGCCAGTCTCTCTAGGATCAACTACTAACACTCCTCCTCTTAACGCTTGATTTTGCTGTTGAGTAAGTCTCAACCTCCTGTCTCATACAGGTACTTTGAACTCCACTTTAGTGAATCCAAGAAGGGGATACACTATGCTCCCTTTCCCAGTTTTGACAAACTAGAGCATCTCATGGACTAGAAATTTCCTAGAATACACACTGAGAAATACTACAGAAGATTCTTTTGAGAAAGAAGGCAAATTATGGGAGGATGCTATCAACTGGATAGAAAAAAATCCATATATTCTCACAGTCAAAAAATGCCACACCATTATGATCAGTCTGCAAATGAAAAAGTAATGCATTAGAGTTAATTGAGTAATTCATCAATTCGTGGCCTGCACAAATAATAAAAATTCAAACCATGGACTCTATAGATATTAGGAAATTAACCACTGTATTTTCTGAAAATTGGAGAATATTTCAATGTATTAAGGGAAAATAACCCCCTTACACCATTTATCAACTTCCACTAGCTCACTATTGCTTGCTTTCTAATAGCCTGTAGTCATATGATCTTAAAGCAAGCAAAGGCATCACAGGAATATCCTTGGCCATTTAACAAATGTTAAGGAACTACTTACCTTTTGCTAGATCCAGCTATAGTTTCGAGGAAATGAAAAAAATCTACCCAAATTCCTGACTAGACAAATTCAAAGTACCACGTCATAATCTCCCAAGTAAGAACTATCCCATTGGGGATGTAAGGTAAAGATGGAAAATGCCGCCTCTGGCTAAGGGTAGCAGAGCTATATTGATAAGTAACTTTTTTCCCTTGCTAGACCTTTAAGCACATAGAGGAGTTTGAGATTGTTTACAGGTGGCATGTGTAACAGTTCCTGCAGGTAAGTTGAGAGATATGTGAGGCAAAGAGAGCAGCAGGAATGGGGGTAAAATAAAAGTTTTCACTAATTGTGTGTCATATTGTTTGAAAGCAGATCAAGGTAGTAAATATCGGTATGGTCCTATTTAGATGACTTTGGATACCAGGCTAAATTTATTCATTAGATAGTGGAGAGTAACACAGTTATAACTGAGTATAGGAGTACGAAACCAGCAGTATATCACAGAACAGCTAAGAATGAGGATATGAGGCAAAGAGACCAAGAGACAGGACCAAAGAGACATGACAAAGCCCTGTGCCAGAATGTAGAAAATGGAAAGGAAGTGATAGAAATAACAGACCCTGTGAAAGAAAAACCCATAAATAGGACTTGGGATAGAACATGTATACACAGGAGTGGGAAATGGTTGGAAAAAAAGAAAAAGTAACGTAAGTTTAAACTGAGATGAACAATAAAATCGTGGGCTACCCTGGTAGGGCTGGTTGGGAGGGAGGACAGCATTAAACTTTAATATTTTTATCAGTGATAAAGAGATGTGCTTGATTACCTGGGGAATCTCTGACTGTGGCCGCCACTTCTCCTAATCATATCTCTCAGGCTGAGAGTCTCATATTCCATGTATGTAGTTGCAGTCCAAGACTTCTGAACGGCATTGATGGCTTTCACAAAGTTGTGGTTGTATTTGTAGAGGCTACTGGAATACCTGCCAACAAAAGTGAGATAGTTTCAGATATGGTCTTTACTGATGTACACAGATCCAATGAAAATGGGCACTCTTACAGGCTGTGCCTAAGTGGGAAGTGGTATAATCTTTCAGGAAGGCAACTGGCAATGTGAATCAATAGCCTGGAATATTCTAGAATGTCTTCTCTGATAATAAAAGTTCAAGTTAACTAAAATATATGTATAAGGATAGTCAATGAAACACCTTTATACTAGTAACAAATTGTAAACAACCTAAATAAATGTTCTCAGATAAGGGATTTATTAAATAAATAATGATACTTCATTTACTATATAATTTATTCAATAAAAATATCTAGATTAGTGATATGGAAGAATGCTTTACACTATATGAAATATAAAAAGAAATCAAAGAAGTTTATATAGAATTATAACCAATTAATTTTTATAAAAGTATGTATATCTATACTATAAATACATTTTTAAAATGCCAACTATGGTTATCTCTGAGTGGTAGCACATAATCACCACCTTTACCCCACTCCCTACATTTTCCACAGTACACTTTTATAACCTTTGTAATAAGAAGGGAAAAAAAAGAGAACAGAAAGTGTATGCAATGTATATATAGCATGCAAGCATTATAACCACATGATGCAAAAAAAAAATTATGCCATGTGGATATTTAGTTTATACTTGTTACTCAAAATGTGTTTCTTAAATTAGTATCAGCAGCAGCCCCTGGAAGCTTGTTAGAAATGCAGATTCTGGGTGCCAAACCCAGACCACCTGAATCAAATCTGTATTTTAACAAGATCCCCAGATGATTCACAATAACATTAAAATCTGAGAAGCACTCATTTACTTTATACCAAATGCTTGGATACATACGTAAATAAATCTCATACATAAAGAGTATGTTTACAAAGAAAAAAAATTGAGAGAGTTGATTATTCACTTAATTCAAACATTTATCACACCTATGTGTCAGATGCCAGGCAGTAAAGAACTCACCATATTATCCCTATTACAAAATATTCTGTGGTTTGAGTGTGACTCATTATCCAAGTCTTCCATAAACACTCAATTATGCAAAACAAGAGATATCTAACCTGAGTTTCATCTTCCTATACCCAGCTATGACTGTGTTATTGTCCACAGTATATTTTAGGCATACTGTGAGCTTTTCTTTCTTTTATAATTCACATTTGCAGGGAGAGTATTCTGGTATGGTCAAAGAACCTGAGAACACTGAAAATGATGAGCAAAATGTGCAACCACATTGATAATGTTTTAATGTTTTTATCAAGACTCTTTCTCACTTGTTGCAAAGTGTGAAGCCAGAGAAGTACCTTTATTAAATAGACTATAAAGCTGCCTGTATCATATTTCTGACTACACTAACATAACAAAAACAAGTTATAGTTGTTTCATTGTTTCTTTAGGCACAAGAGTAAATTATTTGTAAATAAGACATTTAAAAAGTATTTTCCCTTAATGGGAGTCAATATGCCATTGGCTGTAGGTGTTTGTGAAGCAGTAGGTAGCTCTACTTTCCTTGCTTTATCATAACATCTAGCAAAACCTCATGTGCTGATATATGCATTACAGTAATGACACGATGCCATCATGGGTCTTAAACATTATTATTTTTGGTGTTTAAGATCCAAGGAGATTAAAAATAATGCACCTTGCTATGAGATAATAGATCATTAAGAGCTGAAAGAGATCTCAAGGGTAATTTAGTCCCAAACACTCCTTGTACAGGGAAGCAATGTAGCTTCAGAGCACTCCAATTAGGAGCTTCTTCACTAAATGAGACAATGTTTGAAATACCAAATAGAGTACAATACTATTAATACTTAGTATATCCTAAACAGTAGGGTGAAAAGTGAACAGCTTAGTAGGAAATGTGCTGTTCAAGAATCAAGCCAAACAAAGCTATTTAAAACCTAATCTCAAAATGAAGGGGATAAATTAGCATCTTATTCACTACTTTTGCAGACAATTCATTCCCTTGTAAATCTTCTCCCTTACCTCTCTGCTGCAGTCATTCATTGCCAGTGTTGCCTGGCTTTTGGATGATTTGCTCATATATACTTTCGGGGGCTTTCTCTACTAAATAAAAAAGAAAAGGTAGTAATTTGTTCATCTCTTTCTTCCAAAACTAATATAGTCTTGTTCGAAATCTCTAGTGTGTGTGGTTCACAGCTACTTACAGTAGACTTAATTTAACAAAAAAACATTAACTGCATGTTACTGATTGAATTGTGTTCCTGCCTCCCCCCGTTATTCATATGTTGAAGTCCTAACCCCCTGTACCTAAGCATATGACTACATTTGGAGATAGGGCTTTAAAGAGGAAATTAAGGTGAAATGAGGTCATAAGGGTGAGCCCTAATCCAATATGACTGGTGTTCTTATAAGAAGAGGTGATTAGGATAAAGTCAGGAAAGACTATGTAAAGACACAGCAAGAAAGCAGCCATCTGCAAGCAAGGAGAGTAGCCTCAGAAGAAACCAAACCTGGCAACACCTTGACATTGGACTTCTGGCGTCCAAAACTGTAAGAAAGTAACTTCTGTCGTTTAAGCCACCAGTCTGTGCTACTTTGTTATGGCAGACCTAGCAAACTAATACACTGCATAAATTCTAAGAACTTTGATTTCAGTTACTTATTGTCTTGTTTAAAATTTGTTCAAATTAGTATCACCTACATTTGTTGCAACATAAACCTAAGTATCTACAGTATTATGCAACATGTTATTACATGGCAACCAATAAAATGATGTTCCTTTATTAATTTGCAATTCTGTGGTCCTTTATCTGAATTTTTTTTAAAGCCATCATTGGTCAATTACTTTTGGAACACTTTGGAAAAAATGCTTTCTTCTCTCAATTACATTGGTTAACAAATTTTTCTAGTAAACTTTTATATAACACAGCTTAGGTTTCTAAGCCAAATATATTTTATATAATCAAAATAAAATTCCAAGAACATACACACATCCATGCATACTATAAAACAAAAACTATTAATAAATGTATGTCTCACTGTGACAACTCACTTTTCCTGGAGATTCTTAGGATGTGCTGTGTTCACATACACATTTTCAGAGGCAGTTCCCACCTTCTTTCCGGTGAAACAAGCCCAGTTCCGGCCCAGCACATCATGCACCCACCCAGGCATCGTCTCGTTGCAATAACTGGTTACCTGGCTGCCCTCTTCTTTATACTGCAAACAAACAAGGGGAGGGAAGGCCAAGTGAATTCTGTGCTCAACTCTCAGGTCCATTTCCCTGGCTCTCCCTTTGCACCCTTTGTCACTCAAAACAGAAACTGCACCCTGAGAGGTTAAATTCTGAGAGTTATTCTAGAAAAGAGAAACAAACTTTTCTATGGATAGCATCGTTGGCCACTAAATAAATGTACCTAACGAAACTCTTCTAGGAACAAAAGGCAAGGGGAAAAACTGGAGCATCTGCCATATTCAAGACATTTGAGAGAAGTTACTTCAATCGGGCAATCGCCCCATTTCGCCAACAAGGAGTGGAGGCCCAGACAGAGGAAAAGGAACTCCCACCAGACAACACAGCTGTGAAGTGGCAGAAACAAAATTCTCCTCAGTCTATCAGACTGTATTGTTCTACCCAGAGAAGACCCGTATCAGGAAACTAAAAGAACTACAAAAATTTTTGATAAAATTAAACATAATCCTTGTTTTTTCTGTCAATTTCCCAATTCATTAGGATATTCTGATTATAAGGGGGCAAAAGTAACCTGATCATTAAATTTTCCTTCCACTAATACGACCCTTTGTCTTATTTCAATGTTAACATTGAAAAATAACCATAAAGTGATAGATTCAGGATTTGAACTAAGACACTTTGGCTCCAGAGCCTAATCACTCTCATGTCGTAACATCTCCTCATGGAGAAGAGGCACATGATCCAGAATGAGAGTGTAGTATGTGGGTGGGAGAAAAGGAAAATGCCATGCTGATTGTGTATGAGGACAAACTTGGGCACAAACACTTTCAGGCTCTGATTTAATTTAACGGAACAGACTATTTGTAGAACCTCAGGCATGACTTTACTAGGCCTTAGTTCTTTCATTTGTAAAATAAGGAAACAAGAAAAAAAAATACTCTCAAAGGAATAAACATTCTGGGATTCCATGATCAAATGCAGGGATTGGGAAGCATTTCCTGTAATGACCAGAAAGCAAATATTTTAGGCTTTGCAGGCCATTAAGGTTTGTTGCAACTGTTCAACTCTGCCGTTACAGCACAAAAGTAGTCAAATGCAAGACATACATATAATAAATCAGCACGAGGGTCAACCACATTTCAATAAAACTTTTATATATGAAAATAGGCAGTGTGTTTGGTTTTGGTCCCATGGGCTGTAGTTTGCAGACTTCTAATCTAACGAATGCTACTTTACCTATTTGCACAGGTTAGCAAACTTCTTTTTAAGGGCCAGATAGTAAATATTTTAGGTTTGCAGGCAAGAATGCCTTGTCACAACTACTCAACCTAAAAGGTGCATAGAGACATAAATGAATGAGCTAGGTCATGTTCCAATAAAACTTTACTTAGAAAAATAGGCCTGTAGTTTGCCAATCTCTAGTTTACAGGAATGTATGGGCTAAACTACATGTAAAGCTAAAATTACATTATGGCATCTCATTCTCTCTGAATTCAAATCATATTTTGGGATAGAGTTAAAGATGTATGGCCTTAGAATCTCCAAGACCTGGACTTGAATCCTGGGATTCACCACTCACTAAGCTACACAGCATAGGATGAGTTACTCTGGGCTACTCACGCACACCTTGATTGTTATCTTGGTTCATCATACTCTGAAGTTCACCTGTTTACCTCTGGTCCACCACTCCTCAAGTCCCTGCTAAAGCCCCAACTCAGGATGAGGAACACTGAAACAAAGGCCTAGGACTTTACTGGACAGCAATATTAGAGGGTGTCTTATGTGAAAAGGTTAATATAATTTATTTTTATTATACTAACCTATATAAAATTTGTTTTTATAGATTAAAAACAGTCTAATATGGTAACTTCATAGGATGTAACCTAACCCCTCAGAGTTCTGTCCTGTGTTTCTCTCGATCAGGTTCTTGATCACATGCTCTTCTCCTGTGCTCACGCTGCTGAGACAGGTGGCACTGGCCTGTCTTCCTCCCACCTCGACTATTTTGAAAAGCAATCCGACAATGTTTTAAGAGTTCTTGAGAGCTACCTTATAGAAATTGTTACACACACAATGCTACACACAGGAAGACACTTGTGGCATACTAGAAATGGTAAAATCAAATTGGTTTCACTGATCAACACCTAAGTGCACATATAGGAATGATTCATTGGGCGTCAGGCAGATGGGAGCGGGACGGGATGGGTATATTCACACATAATGAGTGTGACATGCACCATCTGGGGGATGGACACGCTTGAAACTCTGACTCACAGGGAGTGGGGGGCAAGGGCAATATACATAACCTAAACATCTGTACCCCCATAATATACTGCAATTAAAAAAAAGCCTTTGTGCCAATCACACTAAAGTTATTAATAAAGCAAAGGTAAAAATTCATAGAAAAAAAAATGTCCTAAAAAGTTCAAATACAAAAAATATTAAGTAAATTATATTTAAAAACTATTATGTAACATTTTATATGATAAACATGTGATCTATAAGAAACGGGTGAGTGAACTAAAGCTGGAGAAAGCTGCCTGATTCTATAAATAGTTTTTCTGGAAAACAGGCTGCTCATTCATTTATATATTGTCTGTGCTTGCTTTTGTGCCACAATGGCAAACTTCCTACTTTATAAATATTGTACAGATTACTCACAAATCTTCGAGGTCCAAGGGAACACAGAAATAATGCAGTCTCAGGACAAAAAAGAGAATAAGTAAGTAGTTGGAATAGAATTTATAACCAACAACTCCTAGAACCAAGCATTCTTCCCAGTACCATGTACCACTTCTTTGTACACGTTGCCTTCCCAGAAAGAGCCGGAAAGGTAAACAATTACTAAAAACAATTGTTAAAGGGGGAAATACCTAGAAACTACACAACAAAGGCTTAAAATCCAAAGAGCTTCTACCTATATGATTTGTGCCTCACAATAATCTCTTGAGATAATAGGCATTATTCTTCTGAGGAAGAAAAGGTGGTTCTGCAAAGTTAAAAGGAGAGAAGATAATTCAAATACAGGTTCGCAGGTTACAAAGGTCATTGCTTTACCCATTGTATCCTCTATCAAAAAAAAAAAATGTATCAGCTGATTAACTGGCCCATAAGTCAGGTCTAAATTGTTGCCCAAAGCCCTTTATGAGCTGTCTAAGCTTTCTAGCAGCCCTTATGAGCATGAGCATTTTCTCACTGTTCAGGTACCTATGCTGCTTTGGCTATTTCAGTATATTGTTCTTTTTCTTTCCTTTTTTTTTGAGACAGGATCTTGCTCTGTTGTTGCCCTGGCTAGAGTGCAGTGGTGCAGGATCATAGCTCACTGCAGCCTCAAACACCTGGGCTCAAGTGATCCTCCTGCCTCAGCCTCTGGGACTATAGGCTTCCATCGCCATGCCTGGCTCAGTCTATCAATCTTTTTTTTTTTTTTATAAAGAGTTCCTCTATTTTGTGCATTTATTTCATATTGCAAATTTACAAGGCCTTTAATATTCATTTCTACATGCTTCTCTAGATTTCTCTTAAATCCATTTACTTTTTGTATTTTGCAGTTGCATTTTCTATATTAGCATATCACAAGTTATTCTTACGTGAGATAATAAAACGCATAGTTCAAAATTTTTTCCTACCTGTTAAACATCTTTTTTCCCTTCATTTGTCTATT
Organism: Avahi laniger; assembly: GCA_963575035.1. Lineage (NCBI taxonomy): Eukaryota > Metazoa > Chordata > Mammalia > Primates > Indriidae > Avahi > Avahi laniger. The sequence continues at coordinate 29,222 of CAUYSK010030415.1, forward strand.
TTATTGAGGTTATCCAATTTCAAAGATTTAAGCTAACCGAAAAGATTAGTGAAAATTCAAGAACTTTTCAAAGATTTTTAAATAAGATTTAACCTAGAATTTAGAATACTTAAACTTTCACTTAATTTTTGGAAATTATACTGAATTACTGATAAAAGATTTCCTTCCTTTCCACCTTCCTTTCTTGTTTCCTTTCTTTTGCAGCAGATGATTTTTTCAAACTGTGCTTGGAAAAGCCCTAAATGTTCAGCAGAGATTCTCAAGTATCTTCTCATATATTGAATAATAGGGGAAGGACCAGCAGATAGTGCAGTGACAAAAATCATTTGAAGGAAACTCCCACTACTCACAACAGAAAAATCTAAAAATGCTGTCATAGAATATAACGTAGTAGATGCCCACACACTTACTTTTTTTTATTTCAGAATATTACAGGAGTACAAATGCTTTGGTTACATAAATTACCTTTGCACCACCTGAGTCAGAGCTACAAGTGTGCCCATCACCCAGACAGCACACACTGCACCCATTAGGTATGAATTTACATATCCTCCCTCCCCCCTCCCACCTGTCCGACAACCAATGAATGTTACTGCCATATGTGCAGATAAGCATTGACTGATTAGCACCAATCTAACGGTGAGTACATGTGGTGTTTGTTTTTTCATTCTTGTGATACTTCACTTAGAAGAATGGGCTCCAGCTACATCCAAGATGACATAAGAGGTATTAGTTCACTATTTTTGTTTTTTACGGCCGAGTAGTACTTCATGGTATACATGTGCCACATTTTATTAATCCACTCATGGATTGATGGGCATTTGGGTTGTTTCCACGTCTTTACAATTGTGAATTGTGCTGCTACAGATATTCCACTGCAGATGTCTTTTTTAGAGAAAGCCTTTTTTTTTTCTTTTGGGTAAATACTCAGTAGTGAGATTGCTGGATCAAATGGTAGTTCTACATTTAGTTCTTTGAGGAATTTCCATATCAACTACTAGTTTGCAGTCCCACCAGCAGCGTAAGAGTATTCCTATTTCTCCGCATCCACGCCAGCCATCTGCTGTTTTGGGACTTTTTGATAAAAGCCATTCTCACTGGAGTTAAGTGATCTCTCATTGCGGTTTTGATTTCTATTTCCCTGATGATTAGAGATGTTGAGCATTTTCTTCATAAGTTTCTTGGCCATTAGTCTCTATATTCTTTCAAAAGTTTTTGTTAATGTCCTTTGCCCAGTTTTTAATGGGGTTGCTTGAGTTTTTCTTGCTGATTTTCCTGAGTTCTATATAGATTCTAGTTATAAGCCCTTTATTGGATGTGTAGCATGCAAATATTTTCTCCCATTCTCTAGGTTGCCTATTCACTCTGATGATTGTTTCCTTGGCTGTGCAGAAACTTTTCAATTGGATCAGGTCCCATTTATTTTTGTGGTTGCTCTGATTGCTTTTGGGGTCCTCTTTGCCTAGGCTGATGTCTGTAAGAGTTTTCCAACATTTTCTTCTAGAATTCTTATGGTTTCATGCCTTAGGATTTTTATCGGTCATGAGTTGATTTTTGTGAGAGGTGAGAGGTGTAGATCCTGTTTCAGTCTTCTACATGTGGCTATCCAATTTTCCCAGCACCATTTATTGAATAGGGATTATTTTCTCCAGTGTATGTTTTTTGTCTGCTTTGTCAAAGATCAGATGGCTATACAGGGATGGTTTTATATTTGGGTTCTCAGTCCTGTTCCATTGGTCTATGTTTCTGTTTTTGTGTCAGTACCATGCTGTTTTGATTATCACAGCTTTGTAGTACAGTGTATTGCCAAAGCAATCTTAACTAAAAAGAACAAATTGGGAGGCATCAATTTACCAACCTACCATTCTTGCCTAAGGCTTTTGATGCAGGGCAGAGGAGAATGTTGCCTTTGAGCTTGGACTGTAGGCTCTGCCACTTACTGGCCATGGAATCCTAAGCAAAATCTTTACCCTCTCTGTTCTTTCAGTTTCCTCATCTTTAAACCAGGATGATAAGCATAGACTCTATCTCATGGGTTGTGTTTTATGTACACTAACTCATTTAATTTTCACTACAGCCCATCAGGTTGTTCTTTCCACAAAAACATATGTGCTGTGAAAAAAGGACTTTTTATTCATTCAGTACCTAGGAAACTGGCACTAGGAAGTAATTATTGAATGGGTGAGTAAATAAATGAATAATGGAAGAGAAAGAACAACAAATACCAAGTTGCATTTCAACAATAACACAAGAAACTGAGAAAAGGTAAATTTATAATTAATAGAGGTGTAGTGATGGCAATATATCATGGAGACCCAAATTCTAATCATGGTATTACTTCAGAATTGACAATTTTCCTCTCAAAACCAGCTGTCCTACATGTAAATTTAGGTTGACCTAGAAATTCCAAAAGTTGCCTTCAAGCTTTCTAATTGCACATCCTTATATATGTGGTTTTCTTACTTCATATTCATAAAGACAGGTAATTCTTACTGTAGATGCATTCCTTATTTATATACTTAAGGATCATTCTAAAAAACTACAATTTTGTTCTTGTTGTTATAACTTATACCCTATAAATGTACTAAGGAAGCTATCCATTTATGTACCATTTCTGACATATTAAATTGATGGAATTACTTTCCCTTTTACAATTTTATTTGCTATTATTCTGTAGTTTTCATGATCAGAAATAATTTGGTCTTTTTTAGAACCTTGGAAATGTGCTGCTTAATTATCAAATATTTGGAAATTATAAAAGACAAGACAGGGCTGCAATATCACTGTGCGGGACAACTACAACTTAGTAGAAAAAAGGCAATTATCAGTGGAGAAGGCACGTACTTAGTACTTTGAGGGGACCATTCATTGTACCTCTAGTATTCTCTTGACTTGAATATTCTCGTAGTATCTGTCATTTTCCCTGCTACTGTGAAATACCTCTTAAGCGATGTTTAGCATTATCATCAATTAAGAAGTTGAAGTTTTAACCATGTTATTCAGCTTGAAAGATATCCATTTTTTTTTCTTGAGGGTTTTCATTTATATAAACATCAGTGTTTGAAGACTGCCTTGCCCAGATGCGATAATTTAAATTTTCATTCATTTATGTCAATTTCTACTGCAACAAATAGGTAATTTCATAAAATTTGAAGAACCTCCAAACACTAGCACTTAAGTTTAGAAAACTACTATGATTCAACAATTATCTATTTGCTTCTTCAAAATCAGCATTAAGTTGCCAAACATTCTCAAAATCCCCCTTCTTCAACTTCCCACTCATTTTATCAACTATCCTTAGTTGTAGGGATAATTTGGAATTTAAGTTATTTAGCCCGGATCACTTACTCTACTGCTTTTTGACAATGAGGAGGAGGAAAAAAAAAAAAAAAAAAAGCACTTAAACTTCATTCCAATCTTTTCCTGATTAATAATATACTTAGCAAATATGTGAATACTTACTTTATGTGACTCACTGGCTAGGAAACAGAGGCAGTTTAGTAAAAAGGATTTGGCCCTTATATCCCAGTTCTTTCACTTAACATTTATGCAATCTTCACCAAGTCACCACTAGTAAGCCTCAATTTCTTTCTCTGATGATGGCAATGTCACCCGTGACTGATATTACCTCATTGGATCACTATGAAGGATAATGATGATATTGAAGTTCGAAGAGTTTAAAAAGTTATAAAACACTAAACAAGTAACAATATAAACATTACTATCTGCTACCATAGGGAATATAAAGCTATTTAAGACTTCATCCATGCCTTCATAGAACTTCTATTCTATCCCAAACTGTCAACTGAGAAGTTGACTCTGGGTCCAACTTGTCAACCAGTGGTTTCCAAAATGAAAAGAAGAGATGATCCACTGGAATACTGGGAAGAAAGAATTATAATTTCTATTTATATTTGTAATATAAAAACAAAATTGAAAACCAACTTCTATTATTTAATATACAAAGCAACACTGATGCTGCCACTCAGTTCGAGTATCAGATGTTCACATGTACAGCGTGCTTGTAAGTACTGACAAGACAGTTAGCACACAGCACATTCCCTTTTACATGTGCCTACTTAAACTGATTTAAGCATTGCATCTGATTTAATCAGGCTAACCTTCACAAAATGAACAAGTTAAAATATACTTTCAAAGAAATGAAGATTTGCAAATACTAATGATGCAAACATAAGAAAATGGCAAACTTTACATTTTCCCTATTCTTAGTATGAGTTTTGTCAGATGTTAAAAGATAAAGTTTCTGAAAACAGATGTTTTGAAATGTGATATTCATTTTTTAATCCTATTCATCAATAAACAAATGTTTCAGTTAAAATGTGTCTATTAAATTGTTATCATCCCTAATACCAATCAGTAATTCTTCTGAACTCTTCTAAAGCTGTGACACTTTCATACTTTAAAAAAAAAATGTCAAAACCTATTGAAGTTGTTTAAGATTTTAAAAAACATCAGAAAATTGTTTACAGATGTTTAAGATTCACAGTCACAAAAATTACTTATCAGTAACAGAGACTCTCACATTGCTTTTGGCAACAAAATCATGATAATGAAGACTATTTTACATTGTTTTCAAGTGATGTCATCATGAAATATTTTGGTAGGGCACAATCAAATAACATAAAAGAATCAAATATTGTTTACTTAATCATTTAATATTTCATGTTTTATAACAATTAGTATAGGGATACATGTATATAATTTTTAAAACCTATCTATACTGTACTGTGAAATACATAAGAAATTTAGACATCTAAGTCTAATCCATCAAGATGATTTACCATTTCAGAGTACCTTGCATGGAGGTGAATGATTTAATGATAAACCATATATATGGAGATATTCCATTCTGATAATATTAAAAAACAAGGAACGTTTATTCAATTTTTGCCATTTGTTTACTGTAGATATCTATATAAGTGCAAAGTAACTACTTCCATTTGCTCTCGGGTCTACAGTGTGAGTAAAAGCTGTTAGATGGCAATGAAACAGAACCAGGCAAACTTTACTGACTTGGTTATTTTGCCAAACCCATCCAAGAGTACCACATCTTTCCTCAGAAAGAAACCAACTTCCCTGTATCAGTTCCAAGGATTAGCTCTCTATTTTTCAGCCTACTAACTATACTGAACCATTTATTTTAAAAGATGAATTTTAATGAATTGCAAAACCACCAGGAAATTGTTACAGTGGTTGCCACCAAATAACTTGTAGCATTTTACTAAAAGAATTGGCAGTTAGCTTTACACGTGAAAAAAGGAGGGTCATAAATTTATTTATTCCCAGTGCTGAAAAGACATTCAATTTAAACCAAAATATACATTCCTGAGTGAGTTAAGTAAACAGCAATTTACCACTGAGCAAAGTAGTCAAAGTGCCTGGGCTCATGCCTCACTTTCTCTCATAAACTCTTAAACTGTGAGGCTGGAAGAAATCTTACTGAGTTCATCTAATCCACTCCTTAGCTCATGCTCCTCACTATACTTAACATAGGTGGGGCACACCCTGCAGCATTCCAGGCTAGTTCAAAGCCTTGGTTCTTCAGGGTTTGGGGAACCACTGCAGTCTTAATGCTATTTCCCTTGACAGCTAATTTCATTTTTAGTAGTTCTGAAAGTTAGAACTTTATTGTGTTTAACTTTGAGCCCTATCTTGGCTTCTATAGAATCATACAAGATTAAAACAGAAATAAATAAACAGAAGAAAATTCAAAAGTCTAATCTCTTTTTCATCAAGTCATTCAACAAATATGGCTTGAGGGTCTGCCATAGCCTCGAAGGACACAAACGTAACAAAATCAATGCTTCCAAAAACAAATCAATGAAACACAATGACATATTATTCAATTTTCTTTTAGAAATATTTATTGAAGGCCTGTTATTTGTCACATATTAGGCTATACAGAGGAAATAAAATGGCTAGTAATACAGAGTTAATCCCTGCCCTAATGGAGTTTAGAGACCAGAAGCGAAGACAAACAGGCAACTATGACAGAATGCTAAGCACTAGTATACTGTAAAGCCTTTTCACATACATCTGCACTTTTGTGTCCTGTAACTCTTCTCTGCCATAATCAAAACACAATGATGCACAATTACTCAGAAAAACATATAAAACCTTCAGTAATTTTTTGAAAAATTCCACATTAAATACATTTTTTTTTTTTTTTACATATTGGTTGCTTGGCCATATTTACATCCTGAAAATCATCTTGAAAATACACAACTCTTTTAGAACTCTAGAGGCATGTAACCTGATATTTCTTAGGACAGAGAATCAAAAAAGATAAATATAGCACCATTCCTGATTTGTGTTTCTAAAACCCTGTAACATTAATTTTGTATGCCAGTATCGTTTGTGAAAAGTCTACAAAACGAGAAGAGAAGCGTGGTTCATTTTCTAAGCACCTGTAAAGTTCCCAGTGTATTAGGTCTGAAAATATACATGGAAAAATACAGATTTTCAGTCTGAAAGAAGATGAAAACATGCTATCAAATCATTCCATCACAACCTAGTCTGAAACCGGAGGTATCTGCAAAGTATAAGAACAAGGTAATGGCATTTCTCCCACTGATTAAGAGAGCTGGGGAGGGTTTCACAGAGAAGTGGCATCAAGGGCTTGAATGATGAAGCATTAATCAATTCCAGAGGTGGGTTGGAAAACAAGTATCCAGGCAAGAGCCGTCGACTGCCACTGCTGGTTCATCTGTATGAGATATTTCTTACCAGAACAGCAGCAGAACAGTACCTCTAAGACGGTATAAAAAAGTAATGATAACTACTGTCCAGAGAAAGATTCTTCTATTCAAGCAGGGATGCAGAAGAAAAATCCTCCCAGATAATATGGATTAGGTGTTACCCCTCATTTCAGGTTCACCAAGGCTGATATAAGCCAGCTCCAAATCAAATGAGGAAGAAAGAAGTCCATTATTTGGCAAGACAGAGCAATTCCTGTGAACAATAATGTATTTAAAGGAAGCAAATTTGGCAAAGACACTTAACTTGAAGTTTACAAAGCTCTTTTTCCAATTTTGAACACTACGAAGGAAAGGCGAAGGTAAATTTTTATCTTGAATAAAAGGATTCTGGTTCAGGCAAGAAAGTGAGTACCCTAACTGGTAAAGAAACCCAAGCCTCAAGGCGATTCTTTTCCTAGGACTTCAAGAGCCAGTGCAGCACATATTCTATTCCATTAAACTAAAATTCATGATGTCTGCGGACTGAAATTCACCAGGAAATGTAACCAAACCTGACTCTAACTACCATTTACTTCTTTGTGAAATGGCTTTTCTTTTACTGTGTAGCCCCAGGGAAGTCTTTAGGCTTGAAAGGCTAGGTTTAGCATTTTATAGTTAAAAGCTATATGAGCTTAAGCACTGCAAGAGACTAATTTTCTCTATCTATAAAATGAAACTAGTAACGTCTAATCTATAGGATTTTTCTAACTTATGTCAAGTTCTTAGCACAAGGCTGGCACCTAATCAAAATGAGAAAAAAAAGTTATTAGCCACAGGTACTGAAAGTCTATAATGTGCAGAAGGATAACTCTTTAGCAGTCTGGCTTCTCTGAGAAAGCCTCTTTCTTCCCTCCTTTAAACATGCCCTCCACAGGACCAGCTTCCTTCTAATAATTTATATCTGTGCATCTCAAGAGATCTTGAGGTCTTATTCCCTCCTTATAATAAGTTCTGGGGTTCCTCAAGGTAATTAGAGGAAGGGAAGATACTCAGGAAGAGACAACTGAGCTGAGAATAAAATTTGTAATGTGAATAAAACAAAACACAAAATTCAAATCCTGACCAGTTTAGAGGAATCATTTCAACAGAAGAGATTTCAAAGTAGGAATAAAGAAAAAACTTTAATGTATTGATATTGTTCCTTTTATTAAAAAGCTGAACAGTGAAGCCACCTAGACTTCATCTCTTCCAGACTGTTTTTTCTTTTTCCTGCGTAGTCTCTGGTTGTTCACATTCCACAATGGCGGTTGCTGCTTTCCAAGGAAATGTTCAGGAGGGCAGCTGCCTTGGAGGTAGGTCACCAGGACTCCTCTGGACTCCTCTGCATTTTACATGCAAATAAAGACTCCAAGAGGGACTGTAGCTGCCAGGGGCCTCTGCTAGCTGCCAGAGGTAGGTCCACTGCTGCACTCTGCTCTGTCTCTTAGTCCCAAAGTTTTTCTTGGCTGGGAGTTTAAAAGAGCCCCTCAACAGATGCTCTATTTAATAACTACAAGGCAATAAAAACTAGGGTTAAAAGCCAAAAAACTATCGTACTGTCTCTTAATAATATTTAATCATATTAGTTTAAGTAAAAAAAATACCAGCACTAATATTTGAGATCCTGGTATTTTTTTAATGTTAGTTAAGGCATTCACAAAAAGATGCCATTCTCAAGCTGAATGCTTAAGCAACACATATATTGCACATGCAACCAATATGCTTAAAAAGCACATGCTTCTGAGAGCAATGCCCCTGTATAAACCTAATATGGTTTTGAAACATATTTAAGAAACAGGCTACAAACTACATTCTAGCTACTTAGACACATTAACATGTTTACCCCACAAACTGTAAATGGAGGTTTAGTGCTGCTTGGATCTATGTCTAGGTACTAGGCTATTTATCCCATTTACAGAACTATCAGGGTTTATCTTTTCTGCTGGTGGGGGTGTCTCCCTAACTAGGAAGAAGGGTGAAGAGCTTAAGGACAGAATTTTGTAAACTGCATTCTGAGAGCACCATATTTTTTGTGGGAAAAAAATGGTGAATCTATTTTGAAAAAGTTTCCTATTATATCTCCCTTCTAAGCTACCACCATAAAATATATTAAAGATTTTGAGAGTTTCGAAATAAAAGTATTTAACACATTCAAACACTAGAAAGAACTAAGAATAAATTGCTTATTAGTTTCAGCTCTAGTGATCTATTTGATCTGTTATCAGTGACTGTCTGGAACAATTTCTAAAGCTTAACAAGATAAAATTACCCAACTGATGTGCAATTCCTACCTGCCATGTGTGTGGGTCATTGCTGGTCTATTACAGAGCTCAGAAAATGCTGATGTAAAATAAGTTTATGGTGCTTTCAACACATGTCCCCAGTTCCCTTTTTCATATCTCACTTCTAGTATTTAAGAGCCAAATAATGGAAAAAGAAAAAGGGGAAAAAATGTTATGTTAAAATGCAAGGAAGGGTAAGTCCCTACCAACTTTACTCTCTAACCAACTGCTTTTCCATCAAAATTTCAGACATCTAAATTTATGGGTCCAGTGTGAGCAATGATTTAAACATCTATTCTGGAAATGTGAGGAAAATGTAAAGAGTGAAAAAAAATCCTCCTCTTCCCAGTCAATATTCTATGTTCTTAGTAGAAGCCAGTTTATAAAAGCTGGGTGGATGTCTCGAAGAGATATGTGATAAAATGCCAATTTCTCTCAAAGAACTACCTTCTCCACTGGAAGATGGACCTACAATTCTGTGGTCTCATATGGTTCCCTCTTGAGGGAGTCTTTTCAGGAAAAGACTAAGCAACCTGAAGCAGCGTAACTACTTCAGGTGACCTTGAGCCAACCTTTTTCTTAACTGGGTCTTTATCTTCTGTGATTCATGTCTATCTATGTTACAAGTATGATCCCTGGGAGATCTAAATTGACATGTGCAAACAGAACATCCTAAGTGAAAAAGTCATTCACATAAAAGAGTGCAGACAAGTTTGAAATAGCAGATAAGCAAGCTCAAGCAAGAAATCCATAAGAAAACCATAATCTCTCCAGTATTCCTTTCTCTGACGAATACACTTTTATTTGCATAACTCACAAGGGAAGAAAAAGCTCGCTGTTAGTAAGAAAGTCAGAAATATTTCAATGGAGCTCACCTAGTTTGTTCTTCAGATGTGGCAAATCATATATCCCCACAGTTCCCAGCTGCATGAACAAGTGACTGATAAAATCAGTGACATCCTACGAAGAGTTTACAATGGTAAACTGAGTCATTATGTTGAGATTAAGCATCATCACGAAAAAGATAAAATAGACATGTATTAAGCTCTAAACTTCCGATATTTTCCCTCAACCGAAATACTCTCACAGTAAACCCCAAGCTGTTAAAAAAAAAAAAAAATGACAAATATAGAGATTGATTTATTTAACATTTATTTTAAAAATACACCCTTCTCAGTAATAAGTCTTCTAAAATTATTATATCTTAAAAATGAACCCAGAATGCATAGTGGAAAAATGGCACAATATTCCAAATCCTTTACTGTAGAAATATGATTGACATTTCTGGTTGCTGTGACAAGCTTATTTACAAATCACTATCACACAAAATGGGCAAGTAAATCCTCTGTAATGGACTTCTCAACACATTGCTTTTGTTTTAAGTAGCAACTTGCTTTAGAAATACCTATGGTAGTACTGTTTAACTCCGAGTTCTATTAAGATTGGAGGGTCCCAAATAAGAGCTCAATGAGAAATCAATAAGATTTGCTTGACTATCACCAAACAAAATTGTCAGCCATATTAAATCTAGTTCTCTCCTATGTATTTTCTTCAGCCCTTGAGTATGTTAATCTTCAGGATAAAATCGGAGTTCCTTATCTACTGCTCCGTTTTCCAGTCAGTTTCTTTTACTGACTCAGAGAAAGTAAAATGAGAAATAGTAAAAGGCTAGAAAGCCTATTCAACTTGAGGCCATTCTTTGGAGCTTAGTTTGTTTCACATGACTTCCTTCCTCTGGGCAATATAGTAGAGGATGCTGTGCAGAGGAGCTTTACACATACTCATCACACACACACACACACACAAGTACATAAGCATGAAAAGAAGAAAAAAAATCACTTATCTACCCATCACATGAAGTTGGGCATAATTAGGCATTTTTACAGTATTGTTTTGTTGCATTGTGTTGTTTATTTAAGAGGATGGCTGCAGGTACTTTTAAGAGGCACAAATTTGCTGAAGTGTACCAATCATAACCAAATGGAAAATGCTATTAAGATCTGATAGTCTTAGAAATCTGGGCCTGTAGATAGTACTGTCTTTTGTCTTGGCCAGCTTTGTGTTTTAAAAGAAATTTGCCTCTAAGAAAGTTTCTGTTTTGCCACAGCACTCATTACCCTTTATTGTTTTACATAAGGTTATTTCAAATGCTTAGGTACCCTCCCTAGTGGCTCCTAAATGCATCTTAGTGTGTATCTCCCATAAAGTGTCCAGATAAAGGAATGTCTGGAGAAAGCTGAGTAGGAAAAAGTATATTTTAAAAATACATTCCTAGTGCTTCCTGCCCAACTCAAACCAAGCAAAAACTTTCATTGTCAAGGTGTATTTCCTCCCAAGTTTAAGTGATATGTAAAAAAAAATAAAAGATTTTATCCCTATTCTACCCCCAATTTCTCAAGCAGTTTACCAAGTAAAAAAGGGCTTAGGAACCCCAAACATGGAAAATTCTTATGTTTCAGATTAGGCCTGAGTAAGTAGAACTTAATAGAGCAAGTTCCTAGCAATAGGAGTGATATCATAATTGCTTCAGTTGGAATGCAGAGAATGATGAGGAAGCTGTCTGTCCCTTGAGCTATAGAATGCTCAAAGGAGCAGAAGGTACAGCAGGAGCCTAAAAGGATCCCAAGATGTGGAAAGACACCACTCAACATGCGGGGATTTCTCCCCACCAGCAAGCAAGCAATTCTGCAACAGACACCAGGTGGGTGTCCTCCAATTCAATTCTGACACTTTCCACCTAAAGACAGCATCAGATCCCACAGGCTGGGGGATTGAGTCAATTCCCCCTTTAGACACCAGTCATAAGTCTGGGGCTCCAGAATTTCTAACCAGCCAGCTTCACGACCCTGAATGGCCCACAGAACTCAGGGAAACGCTTACGTTTACCAATTTATTACAAAGGATATTTTAAAAGACAAACAGCCAGATGAAGAGATACCCAGAGTGAAGTCTGGAAGGATCCCAAGCACAGGAGCTTCTCTCCCTGTACAGTTGGGGTGCTCCACCCTCCCAGCACATGGATGAGTTATCGTTCACTTTACCGGAAGCTCCCATGTGTTCATCTTTCCGCAAGCTCCCCAAACCCCATCTTCTTGGGTCTTTTATGAAGATTTCATTGGATAGTCATGACTGAAGCATGGATAACGGTGTTGAAATGTGATTAGACAAAAAGAGTATGATCTAATCCCAGCAAGGCCTATCTGTTCAGATTCTTCTTGGCCTCTCCTTGCAGCACTCCTTCTTCCAAGATTATGGGGTAAGACCCTCTATGGAATGAGGGTCTCATGACCCACAGAGTCCTGCTGTGGGCAGGTGAAAGGAGGGCAGGAGAAAGTCAATCTGTTTACTGTTACAAGGTCTATGGGAGTTATAAGCCAGGAACAGTAGACGAAAACACATCTGTATTGTAATATCACAAATACCTTGCATGCATCAACTATTCAGCAAACTCTAGCAGCAGAACAACAATAAGAAACAATCTGATGAAAGCATATCTGAAGAGGGTCAAAGGAAGCAAGTGGTAGGGTCCAGCATAAGTATTGGAGAGATCTGGAAATCTGATGGATTTGTAGGATAACAATGCATAGAATAATAATAGCATGTGTATATGGGAAAAGTCTATCAGATATTTCTGTAATGGCAATAGGTTGAGTAGACTATGCTATAGTTTACTTAGGGCACTTAAAATTGAATGGCAAATACTACTTAAATTTTGATGATTCCATATTTTTAAAAATAGTTTTAATTTAAAAGGTATTTTAAGTCAGTAGGAAAAATGCTCAGATGCTTTATTCATTAAATAGGCTTTTTCTTGAGTTATATACCCTTCCTAGCATGGTTTCCCCAGCACACTGTAGGAAATACCCAGATGCCTGTGATAAAATCAGCAAACTTTTTATGTTAATAAACGTCATCAAAAGTGCTTTACTTTCTTATTATCTGAAGTCAACTCCAGCTTATCATTTTTCTTAAATTTTAAAAATTTGTTTCCCATCACTCTTGCAGTTGGATTTACTAAAATAACACAGAACGTTATCAGTTTGCAAAATACGTTTATCTGGAAATGTTTATGTTAAGTTTTAAAAACAAGTATCTTAGGCCGAAGTGGGGGGATTGTTTGAGCCAGGAGTTCAAGACCAGCCTAAGGAAGAGTGAGACCCTGTTTGTACAAAAAGAAAAGAAAGAAAAATTAGCTGGGCATGGTGGCCTGTAGTCCGAGCTACTCAGGAGGCTGAGGCAGGCAGATCGCTTGAGCCCAGGAGTTTGAGACTGCAGTGAGCTATGATGGTGCCACTGCACTCTAGCTCCAGCAACAGAGCAAGATCCTGTCTCCAAAAAAAAGTATCTTATTATATTCTACTCTGCTTAATGAAATTATGGTCCTTATCATAGTACTTAACTACTGGCCAGTCAAGAGTGGTTGATTTTTCTTCAAGAAAAGAAAACATGGCCCTGATAATGGTTATTTCAAATGGGTACTTTAAAAAAATATACTCAAGTCAATAGGGTAGGAACACTATTATTATTCTTAATAAGAGAATAAAGATTTGACCAGTGCCATTCAGAAGCATATGATTAGGCAGGGTTCTACCCTCCAATGGCATATATATATATTGACTCTTTCCTACTTATGGTTGAAAACACTTGTAATTTTATTTGGCTTTAAAAAGTGGCTTTCCCCGGGCCAGGTACAGTGGCTCACACCTATAATCCTAGCTCTCCGGGAGGCTGAGGCAGGAGGATCATTTGAGGACAGGAGTTCCAGACCAGCCTCAGCAAGAGCAAGACCCTGTCTCTACCAAAAATAGAAAAAATTAGCTGGGCATGGTGGTGTGTGCCTGTAGTCCCAGCTACTCAGGAGGCTGAGGCAGGAGGATCACTTTAGCCCAGGAGTTTGAGGTTGCCGTGACCTAGGCTGACACGACGGCACTCTAGCCCCGGCAAAAGAGTGAGACTCTGTCTCAAAAAAAAAAAAAAAGTGGCTTTCTATTCACCTCATGTGACTGATGTTCTGAGACTATTGCAAAATACCAAATCTACTTACACTGATTCAAAAAGAAATAACAAAAAATTGTTCCAATTCCTCATTAAGCCATCAACTATCCCTGTCGTTCCCACCTATTTCCTCTGTCCCCACCAGCTCTGGACAGCTATCTAAACTGAGAACAAACTGATGAAAAAGTATTAAAAGAGGGAAATTGTCCTTGTCTGTATCTGATTATTATGTCTCCAGTAACTAAAGGACAATTTTAGACATTTCCCTATCAGTTTCTCCAATTCTGCAGAAGAATGAAAAGTTTTCTAAGCCAAATGAGTAAACTATTTACTTATTTATATACTACTCCCCATTGCCTACTTAAATTAGTAATTTTTTCAGTCTATTTCCTAACAATTCTGCTTCATCCAATCATGTTAATTTTTTAACAAATATCAACTGAGTGTCTATTCTGCATCCAACAAGAAGAGCTAAAGGAACAGAAAAAAAGACCATGATCACAAGGATAGGAAATTATGCACAAGGTTCATGGTAACAATTGCCTTTAATATCTCTCTTTTGTGCAATTGGTGACTGATTCTTAATTTGAAGGCAAAGAACCTCAGAAGGGCTGTGAGAGAGTAACTGAGAGAGGTCTACAAAGGCCTAGGCTTGTCAATACACAGACCAAGAATTATATTCAGGTTGACTACATCTACCACATATACACTACAATTTTTAAAATCCATAGAGATACTTTTTATTCATTCATTTATTTTATCTACTTTTAGAAAAAATACATAGTACCTGGGAATGATATTAAAAATAGTTAACAAATGATTAAACATGGGCTTTAACTAATTTAATGGACTGCTGGCCATCAACAGCCAGCATGTACAGACTGGTCCACCAGTTGAATATCAGACCAACCCATCCAGTTGAGAGGCAACTTTTTCTTCTTATTTTTTCATATTAAAGAGAGGTCCTTATTTTAAAAAAATTACTAGAAGTTATTATTCTAAGAAATACGGTTGGCTTGGATGGAATGCAAAATCCTGGTGATAAACTGGAACTCACTTGAGAAATTATAACAAATTTAGAAGTTAGGCCTTTGTAGGTGTTTTGCCTTTTGTCATCTTTAACAAACTCATTCCTCACTTTCCCATGAAGCCCTATAATTGGCCAACTCTTATCAGATGTTTTAAAGGCTGTAAGCCCTTTCTCATGAAAAAGTTTGTATTATACCAGTGTATAATGAGAAACAGCTAGTTTAATGCTTGTGGATTCAATTAACTTAAACCATTTAAAACCTGGCATACGAGAGAAGTCCCAACTTCAGAAGAACAAATGGGATAGACTGCAATCTGTGCTAAATTATTTTAACCCACAGCGTGTCTGCAATTGGAAGCAGTGTGTTATGAGAATGAACAATAGTTTTTTTCCTAATGAGAAAAGGAAACAAGCTGGACCAGCTGAGCTACCTTTTCATCACCCCAAGGAGTAACTCCTACATTCTCTCTTTCTTAGTTTAGTCAAATAAATTATTCATTTTAATATTATAGTATATTACTTCAATGAGTCACTTAGGCCAGTATTGCAGAGCTAACAAGCAGTGATAAGAAGGATAGTATAATAACTATAAAAAAACAAAATTTATAATCTCCACATCTTTCCTACAGATTCAGTACAAGGCCAAGTGACTATGGCAACATTTAGAAATAAAGATGTAGTAATAAAGACAATAAATTAAGAATTTATTCATACTTGTCAAATATAAACTCAAATATAGATCTGATATGTTTTTTAAACCTACTAAAACCATAATTTTAAATAATACAGCAAAATTATACCATCTAATTTCTCTTGGAAAGAGTGATGTCAATTCTGGTTATCTTCTTAATCTATAATTAAAATTCTGAGGGTCTCCAAATCAGGATAGGCTTCAGATTTCAAATTACTGAAAACATAAATGGATTTTCCACCAAAACTAACCTTAAAAAAGGCAAACCACTTGTAGTCACTCAACACAATCTCAAAGCCTTGGTTGTAAATGATGGTGAAATGGCCGGAATTGCCAAGGTCATCATATGCTGTATCCAACTTCTGAAGGTGCACCACTACTTTTTTTCCTTGTTGTCCTAAAGAAAAGAAAATGCACAATAAAGAAGAATTATCTGGACTTCCATGGGGGAAGAATCCCCCCAATTTCCATTTATATGATCGAGTTGCTTTCCTTTCATGCTACCTAATTTGGGCACACAGTCTGCCTGGTGAAGAAATCGGCCTCCATCATGTTGTCTCTGTATGGTCCTAAAGGGGTCTCAGGCAAGACTGGGAAGTGGAGGTTCTCAAAGATAGAGATGTCATGCAGCCCAGCAGGCTGGGAGACCCCAAAAAGGACAGCCTCTACCTACCTTTCCAGATCATCCAGACACTGAAGAAAATGAGAAAGTGGGGGAGGTGGAAAATTATAGGTGGAAATGGGAAGAAGACAAAATGGTAATCAAAAAGTAAGAATTATAAGAATAAAAGATATGATGACAAAGAGATAAAAAGATTAGCTATCAGATTATAAGAAGGACAATGTATTAAACCCAGTAGAGATAGGAAATAACCTATTCAGAAGTGAGGTACCTTTCTCCTCAATGGCTTTACAGTTTAGAACCTCAGAATCTGAATCCTTCCAAAGTATTCAGCAAACTGGAGGTTTCTATCCTGAAAAACTAATTTGTGCTCATAAAAATTAAACATTTAACCTTTGGAAGAAAAGGGCTCAGATATACAGATGTCTTTAATTACTGGATTAAGGGCAAAGGTAGGTTTATAGGTAGAAGGTTGCTGCCTGAAAAGGGTTCAGCTGCAGAGTTTTACACTTTAGACAGTTTTTCCATGTTTCAGATTAATGTTCTGAACTGGGAGACTGCATGTGACAGAGCGGTGCAAATCCTGGTCGCTTTCTGCACCAATCTCCAAATAAAATTTTTAAAAGAATAAACGGTTATAATGCCCAGGATTACAAAATGCCATATAGGCATTTGGAGTCAGATAGTTAAATGGGTTTTTTTTAGTAACAAATGACTTGACAATTGTTCTGCTAACAAGGAAATTACAGCTGAGAGCTTCACTCATTCTGCACAAATTTGTGATTCTTCTGACTCTTTTCTTCCCCACCCTTCACTAGATTCTGTGTAGTAGGGGTAACCGTGTTATCCGAAGGCGTATGGAATACCCCCAGCGTGTTCAAACACTAGATATTGACTGAGGGCCATCAGGTGAGCCAGGCATTATTCTTGACTCCAGGCATTGTCTTGAAAGAAAAGAAAGGAAAGGAAAGAAAGGGCTTATTTTTGGCTTTTACTTCCCAGCAATACATGAAACGGTGCAGAGTGGTACCAGACGTTTTCTAGGACTAGTAGCATTAACACATGTCCAAATCAAAATTGCTGGGCATAAAGGCACTTCGCCACGACCTAACAAGTGGAGAAAACTTCCTGCTACATGCTGGAGAGACTTTGAGCTCAACTGTCTTCACTAGCACAATAATAACTTAAACAAATACACAAAACCCTGCCACATTGGACCAGAAAATCAAAAGACTGCAGTTCCCAACTCTTTTCCAAGCCAAACCAACCATAGAGGGAAAAAAAAAATAAGGTAATTCTTGAAAAAAATATTGAGGCCCCACCAAGAAAGTGAGAAGTTAGAAATTCTCAGCAGCTCAACTTTAACTTCGCGGCCCTGGCTTGGGAGAAGGTATCCCAAGGCCCCCACCCCGAGTCCGGTCAGATGTTCTGACTACCCGCAAGCAGGGGGTGGCCGGCGTGGGCGCTGCGTGAAGAAGGGCTGGGGGCGGAAGGGAAGACGAGCAGGAGACCCTGGCGGCGCGGGAGAGTGAGCGGGTCCAGGGCGCCAGCGACTCACCCATGACCGAGCAGTTCGTGTCGCGCCGGGGCCCGCTGGGGCCCACCTGGAAGACCCAGGTGCCCAGCAGGTCAGGATAGGTGCAGTTGGCAGGTGTGTCACCGCGCACTGCACAGACGCCGCAGAGGAGCAGCAGGAGGGCGGCGACCCGCGAGCGAGGGCCCGGGCCCATGCTGGCGGGGGCTGGGAGAGGGGACTGGGGATCAGCAAGGACCGGAGCGCGCGGGCGCAGGATGGGGCGGGCGGGCGGCGCGCGCCCTGAAATAGCCACCCTGGCCGGAAACCCGCGGCCGGCGGGGCGGGGTCACGGCGCGGCCCCTCCCTCGGGGCGGCGCTCCCCTCGCCGGGCTGCGGCCGGGCTCTCGGCTCCGGGACCGCCCGGAGACAGGTGTTATTGCCAAGGGACGTTTCAGAGTTGCCTACGGCCAGGGTGACCGAGATAGGGCCTAAGAGCCACAAGCGGTCCGCTCGCGACCCAGACTGCGTTTCGCGCAGGAGCAAAAGGCCGAGAGCGAGCTAGCAAGTGGAGGCCGCTTAGCTTACGCTCGCTTTTCTTCCCTCCTTAGTCTTCTCGGGTGTAGTTGCCTCGGAATCAACTGTGTTCTTTTTTTCTCTGAAAAACTTTCCTTGCTAACCCCATCCGCTCCAGCTGTTGGAGAACTTCCTTCCGTTTTCTAACTCTCACTACTTTTTTATTTGCTTAGTTTTGTTTGGTTTCCTGTTAATGCCGTTTGCCTGTTTGGCGCACTGGAGGATTCGGTTGTGGTGCTAACTTGCAGTTTGTGTATGTTAGTTGTATGGGTTTTTTTCCCCTGGAACTTTATGGGACAGATGATCTTGCTCGACCCCTTCTATTTTACAGATGAAAAGTAGGAGACCCAGAGAGAGGGAGTGGCTTGGGGGTTGGGGGCAGCAGTGAAGGGAGCTAGCTAGGAGTGAAGGCGGGTCTTACAAACCGTTCCAGTGTGCCAGTCTGATCGCCAGCAGTTATTAGGTAACACTGTTTCCATATACCTCCTTGCGCAGTTTCAGTGTCACCCTTGTCTGAAAGTGTCTCTGACTTTCTTGGCTGTTTTGGTAATTGGGGCACCTTTCTCCCGCAGACCCTGCTGGATGTCAGGCCCTGTGGACACAGTGATGATCAAGACTGGCTTGATGTGTCCCTGTTCTCTTAAGCACATGCATTTTTGATCCCATCACTGGTCTCAAATATTTAGATGTCCACCTTTTGCACCAGATCATAAGCATACAAAGGGGGTAGGTTCAAATTACACAGTTTTACCTCCGTAGATTCTGGTTTATTGATACTAAGGAAACATTCTTGAATGTTAAAATAAGTACACTTAACATTGTCTTCTTGGATTCTAAGCCTGAGAGGCAATTTCAACGTGGAGAAAGAAGTTACCTTTGAAAGCTGAGAGGTGAAAATACTCTAATGTGGGCACGAACTGTAAAAGCCAGAGTAGGGCCAATACCTTACTTTTAGGTTTTATAGACCTTTTTAGGATTAAAAGCTGGCATTGTATAATTAAACTAGCACATTTACTATTTAAAGATACATTGACAGAATAACATTGCCTTCCTAAATCTCTGGGAAAGAGTATCATTGGTTGTTAAAACATTAAAATGCTTACCAGGTGATCAGAATTGAAGAGCCAGTTGAGTTGGAAATTTTTTTGCCAGGTATTATCAAATTAGCACATTTAATTGTGAAGAAAGTTTAAAACAGTCTTTATTCAATGAATGATAAGTAAAAAGCGATCTTGGAGACTTCTTATTATAATGGATTCATTTTAAAATTGGGAAATGGAGATTCAGAGAGTTGAGTTACCAATGTCATATTGCCACTTAGTGACATTCAGAAACAAACCTTGGGAACCTTGATTTTTAGTTTAGTTTATTACCATTAATCTAATAATCTCAAAACTTATCCTTCAAGAGTAAAGACTAGCTGTCCCTCCAGTCCACATAAGAAAAAACTGATCAGACCCAAAGTTTTATTTTTATAACAAATATTTTATAAAGATCCTTCACTATTTTGAAATGAAATTCATATATAATATAAGCTACTTATGCACTTAAAAATAAAAAGAAATACAATACCAAATGTAATACAAAGGAAACGTAAAAAGAAATTTTAAATAAATTTCTAATAAAATAACATTTCATCATATAAAATGCTCAACTGTGAATGTACTAGAAAACGTAATGAAACATTGAGATACCTGCCCTTCACACTTCTTTCTAAAATTGTAGAATTATAGTAAAAGTGACAGATATCTTTTTTCTGAGAACAGAAATAACTTCCGATGAGTTATAACTCTAATATCTTATCAAATGGTCACTCAAACACCATACTAGGACTTAAACAACTCTTGATCTAGTTCCTGGTAGTACAAAGAACAATTTTCTGTTGAAGATTTATCTGGACATCGTATTCCCTCAAATTCAGTATACGTCAAAATGACATAAAGTGAAAGTGAGTTTATAGACAAAACAGGGTTTGTCACTAGGCACACAGAATTATAAGTAGGTTTATAAGAGGTAGGTAGCCTTGCTTAGCAGGGGTTCTCAAAATGTGGTCTCAGGACCAGTAGGACCAGTAGCATCAGCATATGTCTTAGTTTATTTTCTGTTGCTATAACTGAGTACCTGAGACCAGGTAATTTATAACAAAAAGAAATGTATTTCTTCAGTTCTAGAAGCTGGGAAGTCCAAGGTCAAAGGCTGCATCTGGTGAGGGCCTTCTTGCTGATTGGGACTCTTAGCCGAGTCCAGAGGTGGCACAGAACACCACATGGCAAGGAGGCTCATGAGAGATGGCCAAACTGGCTTTTATAACAGACCCTTCTCATGATAACTAACCCACTTCTTTGATAACCCCAATCCATTAGTTTATTAGTTTATAAATGGATTAATCACCTACCAAAGGTCCCACCTCTCAACACTGTTCGACTGGGGACCAAACTTCCAACACATGAATTTTCGAGGACAAACTGCAAACAAACCATAGAAGCAGCCCCTTGAAATGTGCTAGAAATGCAAATTCCTGAGCACCTCCCCCATACCTGCTGAATAAGAAAATGTTTGAATAGATCCCCGCAATGTGCTTTCTAATAAGCCCTTTTCAGAGGATACTGGTACAGGCTTAAGATTGAGAATCATTGGCTTAGAGATTATGAACAAGTCAGGCTGTCCTTGTTTGGAGTCTGGCTCTAACATTCACACTGGCTGTGACACTCACAAGCTGCTTAATCTTGAGGAAGTTATTTTACTTCTTTTTGTGCCTTGATATCTTCATCTGTAAAATGTGCATAATTATATGCTCTATGAATACTTCATCTGGTTTTGAGAAGACTAAATGAGTTAATATAGATCTCTGTGGGGATTTGACTAATAATTCCTGGCCTACAATAAGTGCCCAAATATTTGTTAAATAAATAATATAATGGATATAAGTTTATCTATATTTTATGGTATTTGGCAAAGAGCATCATGATTTCCATAAATAAATTTTCATAAATAAATTTGAAAGCCACTATACTGGAATGCATATGAAACAAAGAAAGATCTTAGAAATAGATGAAGAACTTGGCCTGTATAATACTATTTGGTGTTATGTATACCTCTGTCATTGGTAGTAACAATCATAACCATAATAATTTTATTTATTTAGCACTTTACATTTTACCAAGATAATAAATATATTATCCCATTTAATTACCACACAATTGTATGAAGAATGAGACTGAAACCATTTATTAGGAAGTAATGCCTATGAAAGAAAAAGTGAGGAGGGAACAGAAATAGGAAGAGAAAGCCTTGGAGGACAATGTAGGTCTGACATCTGTGGAAAGAAAGAAGGAAAGAGAACTAGGGAGAAAGATACTCAGAAATATAACTCTGAGGTTGTCCTAGTCAGCCCAGCAGAGAACTCTGGTGCAAAGATTGCCCATAGAGGAGCTTGGCTTGGGCACAAATGGCCAGCCCCTGGTACCTGTGTTATACTTAGTCATTGGCCTTGAGTGGAAAGCTTAGGTGGAACCTGAAGTAATGACAGCTGGAGGCTATCAGCAAATGGTACTCCTGTGGCAGGTACTCTCTTAAAGAGGAATGGGAGCAGTGCACCACCAAGGTGGCCACAGTGGGGAAACTTTTGTTTGAAAGTAAGGGCTGATCCATAAGCATAAAGAGGAGGCTGGACCATTTGTTGAGGCCTTTTGATGTCCCAGGTCCTGTACTCTATTTCTGTCCTTTTGCTCTTCTAGACAAATATCAAAACCCTCTTTCCTGTGTCCTCAATTCATTATATTAAATGAACATCTGAATGACTGTCTTTTCCACTTGGATCCATGCTCCTTGATGGCAGGACTGTATTATTATTTTTTTAATTATAAATTAGTTTAGTCAAAGCTCAAGGATCACACAATTATGCAATATTCAAGAAGTCCTTGTTTAATCTCCTTCTTTATTAGAATATTTATTTTGTTGTCATGACTTCACCGTTCATTCTTTCAATAAATATTTATTGAGTGTCTGCTATATGCCAAGCAGTATTCTAGGCATCAAGGATCGAGCATAAATAAAACAGGCAAATTCTCTATATTAATGAAGTTTATATTCTAGTTGAAGGAACAAAAATAAATACAAAAACAAGAATATGGCAGATGGTGATATATTCAACATGAGAAAGTGGAGGAGAGAAGCAAGAATGGGAAAGCCAGGGGTAGGTGTTGCTATTTTTGAGTGATCTCACTGATAATGACATTTAAGCAGATATGTGAAGGACATAAGATGAGGAACAAACAGTAAGAAGGCATATTTGGAACTGAGAGAGAGAAATAGGAGATAAAATCAGAGAGGTGGTGGGGGTCAAGTTAAATACGGGCTTATTGGGATGGCAGTTAGCAGTTAGTGTTGTCTTCCCTGCTTCTACATTTCGTTTGTTTCAATATGTTGTTTTGTTGAAGAATATGAAAAGGCTGGTGTCTCAAGCCTGTAATCCCAGCACTCTGGGAGGCTGAGGCAGGAAGATTGCTTGAACTTGGGAGTTTGAGACCGGCCTGAGCAAGAGTGAGACCCAGTCTCTAAGAAAAATAGAAAAATTAGCCGGGCATAGTGGCACATGCCTGTAGTCCCAGCTACTCAGGAGGCTGCAACAGGAGGATCGCATGAGCCCAGGAGTTTGAGGTTGCAGTGAGCTGTGATGATACCACTGCATTCTAGCCCGGGTGACAGAGCAAGACTCTGTCTAAATACGTGTGTCTGTGTGTATGTGTGTGTGTATGAAAAAAACAGCATTACACAGATATGTAATTGAAAAGGAAAAACCATGTGAACTGCTGAAAGGGTCCCCATTGGTCCTTGGACCACACTGTGAGAACCTCTTCATTAGAATAATTTTCCAATCTGAGATTCTCTCACTTACAGCTATCTCAAAAATGCGTGTCTTTTCTCAGGAGGCAAATAGGGACAAGCAGAGAGTGTGGCTGGATGACTACAACACAATTCCAAGAATGGAAAAACCACTGAAAGGACATTCCCTTCTAATTGTGTATCATTAGTGTCAGTTTTGTATATGTGACATGAGAAAATTCTAGGTTTATTCAATTAAGGTATAAAAAAAGAAGAACATTTTTCAATTTGAAATAAGAATGTATGAAGTTAGAAAAATAAAAATTGTGCTTTCTATTTGAATAGCTTATTATCAGTTGCACAGTACATCCACATTTTATGTAAATCTGAAAGTGATCTCTCTCATATTTTTACTCCCATTTTATAGGTAAGGAAACTGGGGCTCAGAAAGGATAAATGACTTTTTCATAGGCACACTGCTTCTGAGTATAAAGCTGATAACCAACAAAAGACTTCTGGTTTTAAATTAGAATGTTAGAATGGAATTAAGAAAGTGAGGTTTTATCTAATTATTGGTGAAGTCAAATATATAATTAAGAAAAACGAAGGTTTTAGGAGTGACCTGTATAGTCAATGCATGTTGAGCGGCTGTGGAACTGTGAGTTACTGATATTGTCTCTACCGCCTGAATCCATTTTCACTTCACTATTTATTTCTGTTAAATGAACCAAGTTTTTGAAATGAAAATTTTGAGAAGCCTTATTTTTCCTGGTAGACAAGGATTATCCCATAGTCCACATGGAGTAAGAGCAATGCTGAAGAGCTAGGGACAAACTTAATGAATGTGTCCACTTTGCTCTGTTTCCACCAATATTGCTCTGGTCCATCATTTCTTCCTGGACTACAGGAATTACCTTTTGCTTTTCATCTGCTTTTTCTTGAATTTAATACACAAGCCAGGAACCTAGATGTCACCCTTGTCTCTTCCTCGCCAGTCCTCCACCCCTTATCAGTTCAGCCGAGGTGTCCTACTAAGCACTCTCACCACTGTGCTTTTTTATTTAAATGTAAATCCTGTCAAGTTACTCACTTGCTTAATACTCCTCAGTAGGTGGCCTTTTTATCATGTTGGAATAAAATCCTGCAAGGCCCTGCGTGATCGGTACCACCTATCCCTTTGTTCCACCAGTTGCTCACTACCCCAGAAATTCTTGCTTTCTGTTTAATGTTCTAACTTTGCACATAGTGCTTAAACTGCCTGCGATTATTGCATTTTCTTGTGTATTATGTATCTACCCCACTGGAATACAAGCTCCAGGCAGCTTGAGCCTTGTGTGTCTTGTTCACCATTATATCACTACAACATAATAGATGTTCAGTAAATATTCATCAAATGTTGACTGGAACTACTTTCCTGTTTTAAGAATCAAGTTTATTGGGAGCAAATTTTCATTGAGCAAACACTTCTATCAACGGATGTTTAGTTTTACGTTTCTTATCCCATACTGTTCATTTTTGGAAATATTCATCTAACATAAGGGACCAACTAGTGAGCCCCAGCAACATCTGAGATTTTTATATTAACATACTAATGTAAATTAGTTTGAAAGCTGTGCAAGTTGAACCTGGACTATTTTATAAATATTCAGCTTGCTTACCTTAAGTCAAGTTATAAATACATGTTGGGCAATGAGAACCCTAAACCATGTGTCAGCATTTTATTTTCAAAGTTTTGCAATTTGAGCTGACTTCCCTTTTCTCTATATGTTATTGCTGAGAGGAAATTACAAAGTCAAACAAGGTAAATTCTAAAACAGCAAAACTGTAGAGAGTTTTGGCATGAAGAGAGCACAACCAAGCCAGCAGCTCCTCTAAGGGTGGCAGGTTTAAAGATCAGGGCTTTCAGTTTCTCACGGTTGAAAAAGTTCATTCCTTTTCCAAGAATCAGATAACTTACCCAAATGATGATAAGGGAACATTTAAAATATTGTATTTGAATAATCAGTTGAAAAGATCAAGATCATTTATGTATTCCTCTTTCACTCTAAACAACATTCAGCACCTGTAAAATAGACAGGGATAGATAATGTAAACAAATAGTTTTACTTCAGATACTAAAGATTAAGACAACAGAACTCTGAGGGAAAAAAGACCTCAAATCTGTCATCATTTTCATTTATGCCTACCCTTTTCTTTGTCTCTTCTTCTTAACTGTATTTTTACCATCTGATCAGATACAAAATTCTATAAATTTTACTTGACATTACGGTTGTTGTGGTTTTTTTTTCCCCCTAACTTCTCTTTTTCCCTTTTCTCTCCCATATACACCCTGCCAAGCAAGATAACATATGTTCACTTCCTGGTGTGTAGCCTGTGTATCCTTCCAAACCTTTTACTGAACTTCCCAGCCATTTACAAACACGCATGAGCAGCAGGACATGTGATGTTTAAGGACACAGGTTGTGGAACCACAATGCCATGGTTTGAATTCTGGCACCAAACAGCTCTTTCTACCTATGTGATTTTAGGAAACTTATCTCTTTTGACTTTATTTCCTCATCCATAAACCAGGATAAGAAGTAGTACCTACCTCATGGGATTGTAGTGAGGTTTTGAATAAATTATTATGTGAAATGCTTAGAATAATACATCAAAGAGTCAGCACCATAAAAGTGCTATTATTATTTTGATGCATAAATGTATGGATTTTGTGGGATTTTTTATTTCTATGAAATGGGAGCATATTATTAATATATACATTTTACCTCAAACTGATTTTTGTTCTTTATTTCTTTGATCTCATTCTCAACTCGATTTCATCCTTAATACAATTCTTTCATTCTCAAAAATATATTACAGAAATTGCTTCATATCAAGATATTGAATTCATCTTTGGAAGATAGTTGCATAAAATTTAAGATACATAATGAATCCTTTTAGCTGTTTTCTTATCAATAGATATTTGGGTTATTTCCAGGTATTTTAGCATTATTTTTGCTATCGCAAATAATGTTGCAATAACAATTCTTGAACACATATCCTTCCTACAGATATTTTTATTTCTATAGGATGGTGACAAGAACTAATTGTTAGGTCAAGTAGACATTGCATATGATTAAGTGTCCAGAACAGCCTTAACAAATCACATTTCTACCAGCAACGTCAGAGAGAGTCCTCCCATATCCTCACCCTGCCCCTTCCTCAAAAACCTCCATTCCTCAATGAGTTGCTTTAAATGTTTTTAAATTTAAATATTTCAAATAATTATTATTTCATTTTAACATTCTGTCTCTGAAGCATCTAAGATCTAGTTTGGTATATGATGTGATGTATAAGTTCAACTGTCTTTTCATCCAGCCATTGGTACCAGAACCCTTTATTAAATAAACTTTATTTTCTCTCTAAAGTTAAATACTAATTTTTAATATATACAATTACGAGGAATGCTGGAGTGTTTTGTTTCATTTTGTTCTACTGATCAGTTCTTTTGAATATTTTTCTCAGCTATTCCCAGGCATTTTTCCCCTCCCTATAAATTTTAAGATCACTGTACTTGTTCTCAAAATTTTTTATCAATTAAAATTGTATGTTTGTGCTACATTCCCCTTTATTTTTACTTAATGGAGCATTTGATGGATCTAAATTTTTTATGTTATTTTTAAAGAACCAAATTTAGATATATTTATCTACTCTGATACTTTTTGTTTTTTATTAATTAATTTCATCTTTTATTTGTAGTAACTTTTTCTTCTTACTTTGTCTCATTTTATTTTTTCTTTTCCTAATTAATTAACAGAATTATTTAGTACCTCATTTTCAGTCTTTTCCTGAAATAATAGAGGTATTAGACTCTCTGCTCTGTTTTCTTCTAAGACAATCAGTAGCCAACAATTTCCAGGTTTTTCTGTAGGTTAGTAAGGAGTCAATTTATTACTTTAAGTAGTTAAGCTTTTATTAAAATTTATTATTCTATTATATTGTTCTGAGAATGTGGCCTATATAATATCAACATTTAAAATTTTATTAATATTTTGTGGCCAAGTTCATGATTGAGTTCTATAAAATGAACATATAAAGAATTATATTTTATCTGCTTAAAAGACCTGTGATAATTATAATTGTATTAAAATAATACTAAAAGTAATTATATTAAATCTTTCTATGACCTTGCTTATTTTTTGTATGTTACAGCTTTCGGCTCTAAAAGAGTAAGTAATTGAAATATCTCAATGTAACTTTATTCTAATCAACTTATTATTTAATCATTTTTCTTAATATATTTAGTTGCTATATTATTTAACATATTTCTGTGTACATATATTTTCTTTAAATTTATACTTTGCCTAGGTGTTCCACAGTTGCCCTCTTCTTTGGAAGTTCTACCTAAGACTGTGGCCTCAAGTGTTCCCTCAGACACCTGTCGGCTTGCCAGTCCTGGGTGTTGTCCTGTTCCAACATCTAGCTAAGACTGAGTTTACTAATATGCTGAAATAAAACAAACAAACAAAAAAAGGAAAAAAATAAAAAATATATAATATATAAAAAAAGATTGAGTTTAGAATGAGAGAATGCTGAGAATGTAAAACTGTTATTGGATGCTTTAGGTTTTTAATTTCTAATATATATATTTTTTACTTCTATTATTTTTGTAGGCCTTCACATCAATGTAAGGTACGGAGTACCAACAAGAGTATTAGTAGTAAACTAAGAGGAACAGAGAAATCGAATTAAAGGTGAGAACATAGAGAAAGACAGAAGGTACAGTTATAATTGATTTTTATAATAACAATTACCATTTGTTAAATGTCTACTATGTATAGACACTATGTACATGTTCATTGTCTAATCTTTATAGGTAAGGACAGGTATTATTTACTTCATTTAGAAATGAAAATATGTTCGAAACAAAGAGATTAAGTATCTTGATAAATGTCATCCAGTTGATAAATGGCTGAGCTAGAAAGTTTGTTTGATTTCCAATGCATGAAAAGTTTGAGTCTCCCTACCTATTTCTTTCCACTGCACCACATGGCCTTGCTTGTATACACTAGAAAGATTATCTAGATATTCTGAATAAATGGTCATCCATAGATAATAAAAGAAGTATAATACTTTTTTAACCTTAAAAACTGTATTTATTCAATAAATACTTATTCAACATGATGCTAGTGTTGTACCTACTAAGCAAGAGAAAATAACAGTAGTTTGGAAGAAAGTAAATTAAAATGGGGATATGTTTTTGAAGTACTTGTGGGATATCCTAATTGACATGTATAGGAATAAGCTGAAAATTGGTGTAGGACTCAGGGGAGGGGTCATTCAATCATTCAATAAATATTTATTGGGCACCTGCTTTGTTCAAGGCATAGACAAACAATTAGAATACTTACATTAGGTATTGGCTGAATACAATTTTTATTAGTCACCACTAACGAAATGAACATTGACATTACAGGAGTAGAGAAGATTACTCAAAGAATACTTACATTATGCAGAGCAAGAGTGGGGAAGAAGGGGCTAAAGACAGCTTACCAATCAATAAAAATTTTTTTTTTTTGAGACAGAGTCTCGCTTTGTTGCCCGGGCTAGAGTGAGTGCCGTGGCGTCAGCCTAGCTCACAGCAACCTCAAACTCCTGGGCTCAAGCAATCTTTCTGCCTCCCAAGTAGCTGGGACTACAGGCATGCATCACCGTGCCCGGCTAATTTTTTCTCTCTGTATATATTTTTAGTTGTCCAGATCATTTCTTTCTATTTTTTAGTAGAGACGGGATCTTGCTCTTGCTCAGGCTGGTCTCGAATCCTG
>CAUYSK010030420.1:0-26257 GCA_963575035.1 Avahi laniger
TTGCCCGGGCTAGAGTGCCGTGGCGTCATCCTAGCTCACAGCAACCTCAGACTCCTGGGCTCAAGCGATCCTCCTGCCTCACCCTGCCGAGTAGCTGGGACTACAGGCATGCGCTACCATGCCCGGCTAATTTTTCTATATATTTTTTTAGTTGTCCAATTAATTTCTTTCTATTTTTAGTAGAGACGGGGTCTTGCTCTTGCTCAGGCTGGTTTCGAACTCCTGAGCTCAAATGATCCTCCCGCCTCGGCCTCCCAGAGAGCTAGGATTACAGGCGTGAGCCACCGCGCCTGGCCCCTATTGCTTTTTTTAAAGTTTGTTTTTGGCTCTTCAGATACCCTTATTCCACACTGCTTTTCCATTTTTCCCTTTTTATGTCCATGCCTTTTTCCTCTGCCTTCCGTATGTAACGAGATTGTTATCTGTATGCATTTTACACATATCTGCATTTATGCATTTACATGTCCAGTTTTTACCATTTCTGATGCACTTTAAATTCTGTTGTTGCACTTTCATTTCCTTTTCTTTGGATCTCATCTAGTTCCCTTTTTATTTCTGCCTCTCTCAACCAGCTTCCTCTCTGCTGTCACATTCGCTTATTATCTCTCTTGTTTGAATCCATTTTTCTAAAGTTTTTATTGAAAATACAAAACAGATGCTGCCTAATTTTACCAATACTTTGTTCAAAATTTTGTTTTTCAAAATACGCTCATTCTTTGCATTTTAAGCACAATTTCACTTTCTACCCCTCCTTCTTTGTAAGATCATTTTATAGGCTCTTTTTTTTTTTTTGTTGCTTCTGGATTACTTATCCTTGGAAGATAAAAGTCCTGTCTAGGTCTGATATTTCCCCCATAATAAAATTGGATGATATTCCCTTTGATCTTACTTTTGGTTGAATAATGTTAGGATGCGTATCTCAGATCTCATCGTGAAGGCTTTGCTGCGGGTTGGGTGATCCAGTGTCCTTCGGGCAGCAGCTGGGAGAAAGCCCCCCACCCTGAGCTGTATTTCCGGGCACTTTGCTATCTTGATTGGTGACGCTGTTGGCCTTGGACCTGGCTTCTTTATGGGGCTACATCCTACTGAGGCAGGAAAGAGGCAGGTCCCTTCCTCTGTTAACCCAGGTTCTCTGTCAGGTGGGATCTGCAAGTCCCTAGGCCTCTACTTTGAAGTCCTCCCCTGTTACTGATGCACACTGGGGAAAGACTATTATTATTATTATTATTAGCAGTAGCAGTAATAGTATTATTAGTATATGCACTTTTTACTCTGGTTGCCTATCAGAATTGCCTGTTGAGCTTTTTAAAAAAATACAGATGATGTCCAAACGTGACTTCCAATCTGCTGTGTGTGGGTGGTTCTGATGGGCAGGTGGATTTGAGAGCCACTGGGCTACATGGCCCGGATGGAGCGTTCATCACTGAGCTGTCCTGTGCTTGCCTTGCTTCCTCCGAGGCCGCCAGTTCTCTTTCCAGCTCCTTCCTTTGAAACTTCGAGACCATGTTCCTTCACTGGGAAGGCAGGTTGCACGGTAGCTCTCAGTGTCTTTCTTTCGCCTGGTCCCTTCCACACTGTGCTGAGCAGAAACGTCTTTATGTTTTTGCCTTGAGTATGGCAACCGACCCTTCTTTCCAACCCAGATGCAAATTTTGACCCATTTTTACTTATTCTCACTCTGTCAGGACTGGGCGTGGGAAGTGGGAGCCAGATGCCTGTGTTCACATCCCCATCTTCCCCTGAATTCAGACTGCAGCGGCTATCTTGTGTGAAAACGATGAGGTGGAAACCATGCAGACTGCACTCCACCTATGTTCTGTTAGCAGACACATGCTTTATGGGGTATTTCTTAATATATACATTTGGTGTTCCTGAAAATCATATGCATACATGTGGCAATTTTCATTTCTGATGTCCTTAAGAAATCTTTAAAATTTGTGAAGATAAAGGAGAGCACATATGATAGGTCTTCAAATTCCCTGTCATAACCATATTTCTACATTTTCCAATTATAGCCAAAAATATTTAATTCTCCCAGCTAATTGCCTTGTGCTGCATATGTCAGTGACAGTGAAAATAATGGGGACAGTTCTGATTTTGACTGGAATAATTTATTGTGATCATTATTACTTCTTAGGTAGCAGAGACTCCCATGAGAAATACACAGTAAAGATAGTTATAAAATAGCTTCTTTCTGGTAGACATTTAACTTTTTCTCGTTGGTAGAGAACATGCAGGCTTTTTGGTTAGGAAATTTGCTTTTCCTTGAAAATTACCCATATTACTCCTGGACTCTTCGTGATTTCTTTAATTCATTAGTAACCAAACTCTTCTTTATAACTACATTAAGAAAATAGAATATTGTAAGACTGAATTAGACTGCAGGAGGTGTGAAATGACTTTTTTCTATACAATGGTTGAAACAAGTCTGCTTTCTGATTATTATTATTATTTTTTTTTTGCTCTTGAAATACTGTCTGCTGTGAAAGCGAATTTCTTCTTGCCTGGTCATGTACTTTCTGGTTATTTTTTAGGTTGGAAAGCATTTACCCTGAGAGTTTTAACTCATAGCCTTTCATTTTTATTCACTTTTTTCCTTATTCTCAGACTTTCCGGCTACTCGTATGCTTACCTTCATGACATTTTATTATGGACTATCCAGGTGGTAGGATTAACTTTCTAAAAATATCACGGCTTTATTAATTTACAGTCATTTAAAAGTATTTCCTTTGATTCTCTCAACGACAGCCTGTGACATAAGAAAAGTGAGCTGGGTTACTTGATTTCACAAATAACGAAACTGAGGTTTGAGGGGTTCAGTGACTGAGTTGAGGTCATTAAAAGTAAGAAGTCATAGAGCCAGGACTTGAAGCTAAGTCTGCTGATACCAGATTTAATGCTCTTCCTGTTAAATATCCAATTGGTTCTCTTAAGATGTCAGAGTTGCACTTGTACTTAACCACGATGTGTTTTGCTAAGATGATGCAACCTATCTATATGTTCTGTCTTTTCTTTTAGAAGATGATCTCTTAGAAGATGATGGAATTTTCAATATTTCAATATTTAATGAAACTTGTTTGAAATTGAACAGGCATTCTAGGAAAGTTGGATCAGAACAAATGTACCAAGTAAGAAGATCTCGTATGCTATCTGTCAAAGATTGTGTCACTTAACAATTTGGGTGATCTCCAAGTGAGGATCCAAAGTATTTAAAAATGAATGAACTCTAGACAGTTTGTGATTGTTGTTTCTGAAGCAGATGTGAGATGTGAGATGGATATGAGAGAACTAAGTTGAAGAAAGACACTGTGTTTGGTGATATGCTATCATTTTCCCTGCCTGGTATTTCACACTTATATTTTATTTTAGTGCATTCAAATAATTGTAGTTTATTTGGCCATCAAATTCACATTTGAGCATGGATTTTTAAGAAATTCATTGCATGGGCCGGGCATGGTGGCTCACGCCTGTAATCCTAGCACTCTGGGAGGCCGAGGTGGGTGAATCGCTCAAGGTCAGGAGCTCGAGACCAGCCTGAGCAAGAGCGAGACCCTGTCTCTACTAAAAATAGAAAGAAATTGGCTGGACAACTAAAAATATGTAGAAAACATTAGCCGGGCATGGTGGCGCATGCCTGTAGTCCCAGCTACTCGGGAGGTTGAGACAGAAGGATCCCTTGCACCCAGGAGTTTGAGGTTGCTGTGAGCTAGGCTGACACCACGGCACTCTAGCCCGGGCAAAAAGAGTGAGACTCCGTCTCAAAAATAAAACAACAACAACAAAAAAAACCAAAAAGAAATTCATTGCATGGCTTTTGGCCCTCATTTAACTTGATTTTTTTTTGAACATCATAAGTAAAATTACAGGTAAATTCAAGCAGGAACTAAGATTTATTTTTGTGTCATTTTTAGTGCCTAGCACTAAATGATTTGCCTAGCAAATCATCTGGCAGAGAGTAAACTCAGGAAGTATTAAATTAAAATTAATTTATTCAATAACCATTTACCAAAAGAAAAATATGTATTGGGACCAAGAAGTTCCATTTCAAACTAATAGAAATATATTAATACAAGTAAACGAGCAACTGCAATGTGGTATAATGAGTGCTTTGATAAAAAGTAAATAAATAATGGAATAGAAGATTTTGTGTGTGTGTGTGTATGTCCAGGTGTAATTTTTTAACAAGAAGCAAAGACTATGCTGAGTCATAGAAAAGAAGCAGGAATTAGCCAGATGAAAGAGCTGGGGAGAGGTTGAAGATAGACATTATGGGCAAGTAGAGCAGCAAGAAGAGCAGGAAAAGAGGAGGCAAAGATCTAAGCAGTGGCCAGGTCATGAGGGGCCTCGTATGCCGTTTTTTTGAATTTAGATTTTATTTTGATGTCTGTGTGGAGCCACTGAAGGATTTTTAGCAGGCAAGTGAAATATTGAAATTTCCATATTAGAAAGAACACTAAAGCTAGAAACATATTCAGGTACCAAAATAATTGTAATATATGATAAAGATGATTTTTCAAATCAGTAGAGAAAGGAAGGTTTCATTCAATAGACGGTTCTAGGACAACTGGTTAACAACTTGGTTAAGAAAACAAATAATTCTTATTTCATACCCTATACAAAATAATTAAAGAGTAAAATTGAAAAATATTGCTTTTTAAAATATGTTAGACAACGATTAATTTATGTAACATGTGAAGCACTCTTAAATCCCTTGGGAAAAAAGTGAACATACAAAGGCAGTGTACAAAAGAGAAAATAGGTATTCCCCAAACACACAGGAACACGTTATGCCTCACAGGTAAGTGGTCCAGAAGAAGAGGGGACTGCCACAAGATCCTGGGGGAGCAGTTCTGATGATGACACAGTCTCGAATGTGGCCATAGATGGGGGTGGCTGAAGTGGAGTGGAGGAAGTTCATAACATTGAGCTCAAGGAACTCCGAGGCCGAGTTTTGATGGCTTATCTATAAGGATCTTTAAGTTATCCAAGAGAATTTGAAGAGTTTGGGAGAGAGGAATCCCCATGAACTAGGTGTCCTGGTCTCGGACAGCTGTGGGAGACTGATGGGGAAGAGTCAGTGATTGACAGTGATGAGGAGGGAGAGATGCTGGGAGAGCCAATGACACCAGCATCAGTGGAAACACCAAACACATGGGCATCTCCACCGGCTAACGCACACTGACTGATCAAGGGCTGATTATGTTCCTTATGGAAGCTTCACCAGAGTTTTTCCCCTGTAACTCCCTGTAGCTGCTGCTAGAGTTGGCAGTGGGCAGAGTATGACTGGGTGACAGATGTGTTTGATGACTGTGTGGATCGCAAGCTCTTTTTTCCAGAGCTCTAATAGGAAGGATCCAGTGACGTATCATTGCACAGTTGCCTTAAATGCATCATCCGGGGGAGTCCTCAGAAAGTTTAAGTACTCTGCTCTATGAGGCTTGTCCACAGATTGTTTACAATGAAAAGAAACTAAAAGAATTTTGCCCCGTAGCCCCAGTTCAATTTCTTTCACTTGAGTGGACGTTAAGGGATTACTTTAGAATAGCCTGACATCTTATTCATCTGAGATATAGTCACACATTTTAAACTTAGTCCTGTCTCTGGTTATGAGGGAAGTCGCATAGGATAGGTAAGGTAGCTTTGCAGAGTCTTCCTCGGTTTAGCTCGCTAGTGTGTGAAAAATAACTCTGAGTGGGTAGGGATAAATAGAAGGAACTTTCTTGCTTCGACTCCGTTTTGCTTACGGTCTAGACATCTGCAAGCTGACAGAAAATTGAATGCAACGCTTTCTTTTAATCTTGTGACAGTTTACAGTTCTGGGTCAAAGGTGGTATCTGGATAACTTTTATCATGCAACATCATTTAACTTCACAACGAGGGAACGAACTCCAGTGGTGTGTCTGTATCTGTACCCGACAACTGATTATACAGTGACTGTCACCCCGCTGGGATCTGCTGAGGAACACACAGCGCAAGTAGTGATAACAACTGCCCCAGCAGGTAGGTGTAGACGCCTTTCTGTTTTGTACGTCAGGACAATAAGTTAAATGTGTGAACTGAGCTGTACAGTGTTGGGGAGCATAAATAATGCTAGTCTGGGAGTCAGGAGACTCGGGCTGTCTGTTGTTCTAATCTAATGAACTCTGTTACATTTGTCTGGGTTCAAGATACCTGAATCTCCTCACCCCTTCCCCACAGGCTTCTGGCACATAGAGGATATAGACCAAGAGTGGACGGCTTTATTCAGAGCTCTCCGGGAATCCTAGATTGAGAATTCAGTGTTTTATTTTTCACCCCAAATTTAAGACAACCAACCCCTAAGGATATTCATTAGGAACAACTAGAAGTGTGAGCCACACTGTGTTGGGCACCGGCAGGACAAAGAGGCCTCGTGACTGGGCGGTGTGTAAGCGCATTAACTTGACATGTGAAACGGCAGTCTAATTAAGGTTGGGCTCCTTAGAAACTCTTCCCTTGTGGCCTTTTGAGGAAGCCATGTGTTATAGAAGCCAGCTGTATTAACTCCACGGCGCCCCCTAGTGGGAACGGATAAAGCCATCACTGTAATTTCTTTTGTTCTTTAATCCTTTGGGTTTAACATACAAATTTATGGGCAACCAGAAGAGGCTGCCCCTTTGAAGGAAAACAGCAGAATAGGGTAGGTCCTACTCCTACCTCCCTGAGGGCTCTCTCTCATCTTCAGTGCTGCTCTTTTTGGGTCCACCTCTGGGTGGACAGTTTAGAAGATTCTGAAATGCATTGGATGCTAATGAGGGCCATGCAGCCTCTAAGGCTGAAAATTTACTTTTTATTTTGTTTTTCATCTCAATTTGTGCCTGGCTGTCTTGTTCTGTCTGTATCAACAGAGGTTGCACTATGAGCACCTCATGACATCATAGACCTAACCCCCAGATACATTTCCA
Source organism: Avahi laniger (assembly GCA_963575035.1). Taxonomy (NCBI): domain Eukaryota; kingdom Metazoa; phylum Chordata; class Mammalia; order Primates; family Indriidae; genus Avahi; species Avahi laniger. Next base: position 6,924 of record CAUYSK010030420.1, read on the forward strand.
GCTGCATAATAATGCTTACAAGTTGAAAATGAATTCCCTCAAATTATTAAATTCTTGGAGAAATTAAAGTGCAGAAATGAAATCTACCTCCTTTTGCAAACTAAACTGTAAATGCATTGGAGTTCCAAATTCTTTCCTCTCCAATGTCTTCTCTACTGCGTCTCAGCCGGAGTGGTCCTACTGGAATGGAGAGTGTGTTTATCTGTTGCATCCTAGAAATCTTGTTTGTAATAGACGTTACTCCTTCTGTGTACAGGGGGAATGGCAAGTGCCAAGGTCCTGAGGCAGGTATGTCCTTGGCATGTTCTAGGAATGTGAAGGAAGTCAGTATGGCTGGAGCAGAGGAAGCTGGGGACAGTGGTAGGAGATGAGGTCTAAATTCTAGCTTGAGTATGTTGGAGGGCCCATGGTGTCAAGTTCGGAAAGAAGTCTGTCATTACCTTCTCTTTTGCAATGTGGACTCTAAATTACTAGTATTAAGTATAACCTAGCATGTCATAGTTCAGCCTCTATAGGTTACCAAACAGTCTGGCACCCACCACCTGTCCATTTAAACTTTGATTGGGGACTCTCTTCTCATGAGGTTAGTTGGATTCATTCCGACACTGTGCTTCCCATGTTTTTGCAATGGTGGCTCTAAGTCTTTCTTGATGCCTGTTTCAAGTATTTAGAACCTTTTCATTTCTCATTTGAGCTCTATTTCTACCCACCCTTTGCCATCGCTGAAGGTCTATTATCTGCTTAGTGAAAGAACTTCTTTCTTTCTGGGCAGGGTATCCCACATTTATAGTAGGAAACTGTTCAAGTGAAACTCATCGTCTTACATGTCTCCTTCACAATCTCAATTTCCAGTTCTTTTCTCTGAATTTCTGTATCCCCAGAAAGATCCAGGAATTGTTTTAGTTCTGAACTCCATGGGCTTGTATTATTAAACGTCTGCCTCTGAGTCCCGATTCGTGGATAGGAGGTTTCACTTTTGTCTCCCATGGAGAATTACCCTCAGCTGGTCCTTGAGCTGCTGTTGAGTTACTGGAACCTGTGCGTCCACTGGTCTGAGGTCCAGGGAATCCCCTGTTAGTGACTTTTCACCCAAGCCCCACCTTTCCTTAGAATTGAATTTCTAAGACTTAAAGCGTCTGTACTTCTTTGATGGGAACTGAAACATGCCTTCCTGCCACTGTTTCCTTTTCTGCATCTGAGAGATAAGCCTCCAATGTTCCAGCTCCTTCTGAGTATTCCTACTGTTCCAGCAGGTCCAGCTGAGCTTTAAGTCTTTATAAGCTTCCATCTGAGTTGTTTCTGTTCCTTCTTTATCCCCAACAAGGGCTTAATACCTTTTGTTGGTTCTTAGTACTTTCTCTGTATTTGCTTTTTGTTTTCAGAATTAGATTTTTGTTCTCCTAACCTATTACTCTGGAATCTGCCTGTGAGTTCGCCGTAGAGAGAGAATGATGCCAGAGAGTTCCGGATCTGCCACAAACATCCAGTGTTCAAATAAATTCTGCTCACCTTCACTTTTATTAGGAAGTATTTATTTGTATTCAGTTCAGCCTATAGCCCAACCCTAGGCTTGATCAATTGTCATCTTCCCTGGACCAACCCCCCTTCCAACTCCCTGCATTTCCCAGGCAGGTACCCCAATAGCCTGTGTCCCTCAACATGGCTCATTATATTATAGCACAGTTTGGCAGGGTAAACAAGGAAAGATGCATGAGAAATGCCTACTCTCCGCTGATCTGGCTTGATTCAGGGGTAAGTTTAGGTTATTTAAATATTTGGAGGTATGACTGGAGTCCATTTCTTTCAAGCAATGTTTCCTAAATATGGTTTCTCTCAGCTGAGATTTGATGAATGTCTGGTGTCATCGAGCTTGAGAACGTTCTTTCTCGTACGTACCCAGGGAGCAGTTGTTCTGTGTTGCCAGTTGAATAACAAGGACTTGTGGCTGCATAGAAGGCTGCCTGCCTCTGCTGGAAGGTTGAGCCAAGGGAATTGTTTCAATCTCTTCTTCCAATGAATGGGTGATTGAACCCTCACAACTCCTCTCTATATAATATAGTCATAGACAGTTAGCCTGAAAAATTTCTTGGTAATTGTAACCAGATACCAAATTCGTCTAAAGAAAAATTTCAATAAAATAACAGTAAAGCTCTCAGCTTAGAGCAATGTTATATCTTGTTGTTCCCTTGTGAGCAGATAAACTGCTCACAAGGTGTGCATCAAGGCTAATTAAAATGATATCACTATTTATAGAGCAGTTATGAAAATAGTAACTTTGCTTTTGAATAGTTGATTTATAGCTATTCTTTTTGACGATATTTAGCTCGCAAAGCCAACTGTCTATTTAGACTACTTCTAATTAGAGATTTTAAAATCACATCATTGATGTTTGAAAGAATGCTTATTATTCAGTTCTCTTTAGCAGAGGATTGCATGCATTTAGATATTTCTAAAATAGCGCTGGTAAATTTTGAAAAAAAATTAAAAGAAGAGGGAACAGGACATTTTTTACCAGGGAATAAAGCCCTGGTAGAAAACCTTAACTATTAAGGTGTTTTTATGACACAGGTTTTCTAACAGCAGGCATAACTTGAGATCTGTGTTGACCTTGTAAAACTTCCCCCATAACTGATTCTTGTTCACAGAATGAAAGTCCGAACAAAAGATGATGAAGACCATCAATAATTTAACATTGTTTCTGATGTTTTTCCACAAAATGATAAATATTATAGTAGTCGTCTGTGGTGGAGGAGTGATGTCTGAAGTCTACCTGCTTTTCTTATAAACCATTAGCCTGAGAAACTCGTACTTGCAGTTGGTCAAGTCAGAAATCGGCATATGTTTCACATGGAATATCTAATCATCCAAATATGCCAAGTATGGGGAGAGTAAATGGTTGTTCTTTTAAAAGATAAGATAATGATCTTGTAGATCCAGCTAGGTGGGACCATATCCATTATCTTTACTCATAAAAATGAATAAGTTATTTAGAATTGGAGCCCTCCACTAAATGGGCCCTAAATGGCTCTGAAGGCAATAGGTTCATCTCATTCTTTTCAGGACCTCCGTATTCTAATCATGTGTACCGACAAAGAGGCTGCAAGACTGTTCTCTCCTAAGCTGAAATCAGAGAAAAGGTCACGGACTTCTAAGTCTAAAATGTTCATTAATACCATGCAAAGGAAAGCTAACTACAAAATGTTCTTTTTTATTTTATTTACTTATAACTTTAAAATTTGATATAATTTAAAATTTCTCCTTTTCTTGCTCGTGCGTGCGCTCCCTCTCTCTCTTCCTGAAACATATCCCACTTGGTCTGGTGTTATTATTTTCTTACGTGATGTTGGATGCTGTTCACGAATATTTTCCATAGTATTTTTGTGCCAATATTCATAAGTGATGTTGAGCTACGATTTTCTCTCTTTTTTTGGCACTATCTTTATCAGGTTTAGGCACCAGTATTTTTGTTGCTTTATACAAAGAATTTGAAAGGTTTCTTTATTATTTGTGCCCTGGGGCAATTCATGTAGCATTGGACTATCTGCTTTGGGATGGTTTGGTAGAATTAATCAAATTCTATGAAATAGTCTGGGGATGGGGCTTTTCTGTGGATTGTTCTTTGATAACTTCTCCATGAAAATTGTTCTGTTTAAGATTTTTATGTCTAATGGGGTTAATTTTGGTAAACTGTATTTTCCTAGAAATTACATTTTTTTTTTTTTTTTTTGAGACAGAATCTCACTCTGTTGACCGGGCTAGAGTGCCGTGGTGTCAGCCTAGCTCACAGCAACCTCAAACTCCTGGGCTCAAGTGATTCTCCTGCCTCAGCCTCCTGAGTAGCTAGGACTACAGGGGTGTACCACCACACCTGGCTAATTGTTTCTATTTTTAGTAGAGATGGGTCTTATTCTTGCTTGGACTGGTCTTGAACTCGTGAGCTCAAGCAATCCTCCTGCCTTGACCTCGCAGAGTGCTAGGATTACAAGTGTGAGCCCCCATGCCCAGCTAATTTTTAAATTTTTTGTAGATATGGGGTCTCACTATTGCCCAGACTAGTCTCAAACTCCTGACTTAGAGTCATCCTCCTTCCTCTGCTTCCCAAGGTGCCCATCTAAGTTTTAAAATTTATTTGTTACTTCTGTCTCAGTGATATTTCTCCCTTTATTTTTCATTTTCTTCCCTTTTTGTAGATTAAATTAGCTAGTGGTTTATTTATTTTATTAGTATTTCTAAGATTTTGGTTTATTAATTGTATCTTACTGTTTTTTTTCCTCTCTCAACATCAGGGATTAGCAGACTATGCCTTGCAGGCCAAATCTGGTCTGCCACCTGTTTTCATAAATAAACTTTTATTGGAACAAAGGCAGAGTTCAATAGTTGTGACAGAACTGTCTGGCCTGGAAACAGCTTAAAAAATTTACTTATCTGGCCCATTATAAAACAAATTTCCTGATTCTTGCTCTCCATCGTTAATTTCTGCTTTCATAGTTATTATATCCTTTCTCATGCTTTCTTTTTCTTTACAAAAGTGGTTGCATTATATTTTCGTTGTGAACTGTGGCTTTTAGCATTAAAAAATATTCTTCTTTGCCATATTTAGTGCTTTTAGATTTGAATTCTTCTTGATTTTGACCCCTACTTTCTTATGATTTCCATTTGTCTGGTATACCACTATCACTTTAGCCTTTCTGAATCATTTTGTTTCAGGTGTCCCTTTTGTATACAGCATATAAGGGGATCTTCCATCGCAAGACAAATTGAAAATATTTTTATCTTTTAATAGGCAAGTTATGTCCAATTACAGTTATTGATAGGACTGATATGTTTAAACAACTCTGTCCTATTATTTTATGTTGTCACAACTTATATATGTTTTCTGTGTTTCTTTCTCTGTGTGATTTTTTCACTGTCCTTTTATTTATTAATTTTAAAGGAAGATTAATAAATATTTTTTCTAGTGGCTGCCTTTTTAAAATGCCCTGTCTCTTGCTTTCTCATTTAACTCTTTATCATCTGGTTTGTCAGTTTTTAGTAGCATACTTTAACAATCACTCACTGCCTTTACAACATTTAATTAGTTTATTTTGTTTTTGTTTTTCTCTGTCACTTCCCCTCCTGATTTTTTAATTGTGTTATTTGGACTTTATAGCATTTATATATCACTCCTCTACCTTGCCCCACATTTATTTTAGTCTTAAAGCTGTAATTCAGTATATTAAATGCTTACCATCAGTCCTTTTACTGAAGTTTCCCCAGTTATATCTTTTTTTTTTTTTTTTTTTTTGAGGCAGAGTCTGGCTCTATTGCCCTAGCTAGAGTGCTGTGGCATCAGCCTAGCTCACAGCAAACTCAAACTCCTGGGCTCAAGCGATCCTCCTGCCTCAGCCTCCCGAGTAGCTGGGACTACAGGCATACGCCACCATGCCTGGCTAATTTTTTCTATATATATATTTTTAGTTGTCCGGATAATTTCTTTGTACTTTTAGTAGAGACGGGGTCTCGCTCTTGCCAGGCTAGTCTCAAACTTCTGACCTTGAGCGATCCATCTGCCTCGGCCTCCCAGAGTGCTAGGATTACAGGCGTGAGCCACCGTGCCCAGCCCCCAGTTATATCTTGAATGAAACCCATCTTCTAGTAGATTCCTCTAGTGTACAGTATTCCCTAAGTTCTTTCATGTTACTATTATTTCTCTATAGCCTTGATACTTGAAAGATAGCTTGGCTGGTTATAAAAATTTTAGTTCACACTTTCTTGATTTGAGTTTCTTAGAAAGATTTTAGTTCTTTGGTTGCCCTGCTTTTTATGTAGCTTTTGAAAACTCTCTTACAGTCTAATTCTTTTGCTCTTGGGTCTTGCTTGTTTGTTTTTTTTGAATGGGGACCTGGAAGATCTTTTTTTTCCTTCATCTTTAAAGTCTAATAGTTTTACTTGGATAAGTTTTGGGGTTGATTTTTCTGGGTCAACTGTCTCATGTACCTGGTGTACCCTTTTAGTATTTCTGTTCGTTTCTTTTTATTTTTGTAAAGTTATCTTGGATTAAATATTTTAATCCAAGTTTTTATATTTTTAATTTTAAATATTAATTCTGTTTCAATATTTTGTTTTTCTTCTTCAGAGACTTTAATTATACATATGTTGGATCTTTGCCTATATTCCATTTCACCCACTTTATTTTTTGTTCCTTTTTGCTTCTTTTTAATCTCATTTTTATTCTTTTTGGTTGTGTTTCTGTACTTTTTAATGCCCCTTACTAAATTTCATTCTGATCTATTCTTCTTCAGGCACCATGACAGTGATCATTATTTTTGTATGATTTTGTATTTTCATTTTTTTCTTGATTTCAATCACTTCTGTTTAATTTCTTCCCTATTTTTTATTTCTGTTGTTAATTTTTAAATTTTTTGATTAAAAGTGTTTCCTTCATACCTCCAAATGCTTGTTTGAGGATATTTATTTTGGTTTATTGCGTTACAGGTTTTTTTCCCTAGTTTATGAGTCTTTAAAAAAATGGAGAGTTTTTCACAGGCTGAAATGTTGTGATTATACTTTTCTGATTGTTTTTAAATGAAGACTGTCTTTGTCTATTAACTCCATGGACAGAATTGCTGGTGTAAGATGGTTAACAAGATTTCTAGGTTAAGAGCGCCCTCTTCTGTCATGGAGTGAAGTACAGTTTCTTTGAAGGATTTCTTTTGCTTTGCTTTGCTTTGTTTTGTGATAAGGATGGGCGTGAGTTGTGTGTTCTTCTGCTTTCAGGTTCTCTTTTGCCTTGTCAGATCTTACATTTCCCTCTTGCTTCTTTTGCCCATCACCACTTAGTCTGCAAAGGGCAACTATTGCTTCCTCTTCATCCTCTTCTTTCCCAGAAACAATCAGTGCCTTTCTCTTACTACCACCTGCCACTGTGTGGGCTTTTTATCCTTCCCTTGTAGTCAGTGCTCTGACCATACCGGGTCTCTTTTTCAGTATTTTCACATCTAAGGTGGAATTTCTCTTTCTGAGCGTGAATCCAGCTCACTCTAGGGCCCTTTGCTCCCGTCTTCTCTCTTGCACACAGCCCTTCGAGAGCCCTGGCTCTCCACAAGGACTCGTGGGAGATGGAGGGATCGCTTTGCTGGCATTTGGTATTTAGTTTTCTCTTTACTGGTAATTTAAATTTGTAGTGTTCTCTGTTGTCCAATTATGATGACAACATATGTTTTATGTTGCTCTATTTGCTCTCCTTGCTGATCTAAAGAATATTTTGGAGGATGAGGAGGGATTTAGGATTTAAGGGCCAACTATTATCCTTGATAATTAGAACTCTGATCTGTAATATATTCTTTTTGTTGTTATTGTTTGAGACAGAGTCTCACTGTGTTGCCCAGGCTGGTCTTGAAACTCCTGGGCTCAAGTGATCCCCCTGCCTCAGCCTCCTGAATAGCTGGGATTATAGGCATATGTCACCTGTAATATACTCTAACTTTTCCACCTCCGTGTCTTTATTCGTGCCATCTCTTCTATCCGGATCCCCCTCTCTTTTCTTCAGTTCATATATTTCCTCTTTCCATGATATTCACTCCCCCTCCCAAGATGATAGTAAGTTTTCTTCTTTCTGAATTCCCATATTCTATTTCAGGAGAAAGTATAAGTGGCAGTTTGGTATGATTCTTCTGGAGTCACACTATCTAAATTCAAATCTCAGATCTGTCACTTACTGTCTCTGTGCCTTTGGATGAGTTACTTCACCTCTGTGTGCCTCAGTTGCCTTAACTGTGAAAATGGGAGCAGCAATACCTATTAGTACATCATGTGTTTGTTGTGAAGACTGAATGGGTTAATTCCTATGGAGAACCAGTGTAATACCTGACACACAATAAGTGTCTATCAAATGTTAGCTATTACTTAAAGTTACCCTATGACATTTGTTGTATACTTCCTTGTATTTTTGTTATACTTATATAGGACGTAACTCCTCTTCTAGATTGAATGCATGTTATGGGCAGAAACCATGTCTTATTCAGAGCACTTATATTCCATTGGATTAATACAATACCAGTTGCTTAGCTTTCTTCTTTTTGCCGATTGTTTACATTTAGACAATCAGGCATGCTGTGCCTGCCACTGTCCTTCCTAGACACTGGGAACACAAAGATGAAGAACGTGTCTCTCCCCTCAAGGGCTTTCAGTTCAATGGGGGTGGTAGACAAAGATCAATAACAAAATCATAAAGTGTAATTGAGTTATCTGCAGAATACTACGGAGAAGAGAGGAAATAAAGATTGATTTTGCCTGGAGTTGCTTCCCCACATTAATGAAGCAGAAACAAAGTTTCAAGGAATTTGATGAACTGGGAGCTAGTTTTTCTTTTTTCTGGGGCATTCTTGCAAGTCTGGTTTTTCAACTTTGGGATTCTAAATTAGATTGGCCCAGTGGGTGGGGAAAAAGAAAGAGAGAAGGCAGAGTGGCCACTAAAAATGAATAAGAGAAGGAAGATATATGGAATTATTATATATGTACCATTCTTCATTTTTTGTTTTTTTGAGATAGTGTCTCACTCTGTGGCCCAGACTGGAGTGCAGTGGCACAATCAGAGCTCACCGTAACCTTGAATTCCTGGGCTCACGCGATCCTCCTGCCTCAGCCTCCCAAGTAGCTGAGACTACAGGTGTGCCCCTGTAAGTCCAGCTAATTTTTCTACTTTTTGTACAGATGGGGTCTCACTGTGTTGCCCAGGCTGGTCTTGAATTCCCGACCTCAAGCTATCCTCCCACCTCAGCTTCCCAGAGTGCTGGGATTATGGGCATGAGCCACTGTGGCTGGCCCATTCTTCATCTTGCTTTTTTTTTTGAGACAGAATCTCACTGTATTGCCTGGGCTAGAGTGCTGTGGCGTCAGCCTTAGCTCACAGCAATCTCAAACTCCTGGGCTCAAGCGATCCTCCTGCCTCAGCCTCCCGAGTAGCTGGGACTACAGGCATGTGCCACCATGCCTGGCTAATTTTTTTCTATATATTTTTAGTTGTCCGATTCATTTCTTTCTAATTTTAGTAGAGACGGAGTCTCGCTCTTGCTCACACTGGTTTCGAACTCCTGAGCTCAAACAACCTGCCCGCCTTGGCCTCCCAGAGAGCTAGGATTACAGGCTGCATATGGTTTTTGACAGCCCAGACCCCATACCAAGGTCATGGACATACACCTGCGTAGTCATGTCCTGGAACACATAAATACATAGATCTACACAGGGGATTTGTTTTTATTTTTTATTGACCTACAGTTTACATATAGTAAAGTATACTGAGTCTTAAGTGTTCAATTTGGTTTTGACGATTTCTACCCTGGTAACCACCACTCAAACTTTCAGACATTGTCATCATTCCTTAAAGTTCCCTCATGTTCCTTTCCACCAGTCTCCCAAGACAGCTGTTTCCTGATTCCTATGACCATAAATCTGTTCATTGTATATGAAAATGTACAAATAGAACGAGACCACGTCTTAGTCCATTTTTGGTGCCAGAGCAGAATACCTGAAATGGGGTAATTTCTAAAAGGAAGAAGTTTTAGTTTATTTAGCTCACAGTTCTGGAGGCCGGATGTTCAAGGTTGGGTAGCTGCATCTGGTTGGCTTCTGGTGGGGGCCTCATGCTGTGTCATCACATGGCAGAGAATTGAAAGGGGAATTCATGCAAAAGGACAAAACACAAGCGACCTTGTTTTATAACACCTGCTGTCTTGAGAACTAATCCATCTTAGCGACCTAATCACCTCTTAAAGGCATCACCTCCCAATATCGCCACATTGGGGACCAAGCCTTGACATGAGTTTTGGGGGAACAAACCACATCCAAACTTTAGCACATGCTCCTCACCCTGCTCCCACACACCCGCATGCACTGATCATTTTGTACCTTACACAAAGGTGCCTTAGATCACAGTCGTGGCTATCAGTGATTTTGGTGTTAGGTGCACATATTATATATTCTAACCTACCTTCTCTTCAATCATAAAATCATAGATCAAGTGAAATATTTTAAATCTTTCCTTTCAGATCCTTGGAGCGAAAACAAGGAGTCAGAAAGATGGTTATCATTTTGCCTTGCTTGGGAGTTTTATTTTTCTCTAGGTGCTCTAAGAGATTGGAAATTGGGGACATATATTTTAAAACAGAACTGTATTTAGGCCGGACGTGGTGGCTCACGCCTGTAATCCTAGCACTCTGGGAGGCCGAGGTGGGTGGATCCCTCAAGATCAGGAGTTCCAGACCAGCCTGAGCAAGAGCGAGACCCCGTCTCTACTAAAAAATAGAAAGAAATGATCTGGACAACTAAAAATATATATATAGAAAAAATTAGCCGAGCATGGTGGCGCATGCCTGTAGTCCCAGCTACTTGGGAGGCTGAGGCAGGAGGATTGCTTGAGCCCAGGAGTTTGAGGTTGCTGTGAGCTAGGCTGACGCCATGGCACTCACTCTAGCCAGAGCAACAAAGTGAGACTCTGTCTCAAAAAAAAAAAAAAAAAAAAAGACAAGGTTAGGCCAAATCATCTCAGTGGTACCACTCAGTGCTAAATATGACTTCAGAGAAGTGTCCGAATGCTTGCGACAGTCGAGAAAAGGCTGATGATGTCTACGGAGTGCTCAGTCCTGTAATTGCGTCAGAGTTGAACTTACAATGACCAGAAGTGTGGTGCTTAGAGTAACGTTCCCTGCAGTCCTTTGTACAGCGGTGGTAAAGCTTTACTTCCTAAAATGTATCCATGCGCTGCAAGGATGGTGATATTTGTGTAAAAAGGATCCCAACTATGAGACCACACGCTGCCCTCACTGCAGAAACGTTAAGAGAAGAAGGAAACAGGGAAGAGAAGCCGGGGTTTATACGTGTCGTCTTGCAGTTGGGATTCAGGTGTGCTTGTATTTTAAAGCAAATAAGTTGCACTTAAAATGGAAAACAACCTTGTTTATCTTTGGATGTCTGTGGTGAGGAGCAGTTCTAGTTGGTTTTCTCTCCCGGGCACCATCGGCCCCGACCCGAGGAGCTGGTCTGTGCCGTCGGCCACCCCCTGGCTTTTGTGTCTCTCACAAGTTCTGCCGTGGCGGTTTCCTCTGGGTTTTCTGGAGTTGCTCTTACTGGTGAGGCAGAAAGACCTCTCTTCCCAGCCTACGGTTGGTTGTAGCCATAGACGGGAGTTTTTATATGTTAGACAAAGTGTCCCCACCTATATGCTCTCTCTACTTGCTGAGCTACTCCCCCAAAACCTGCACCCCCGGTTTCCCTGCAGCGGGAAGCCTGGGCTCTCTGGGTGGCATCTGCGCCTTCACACGGAATGCTCTGGGTGGACCAGGAAGTCCCCAGGATGCCAGGTCAGGGTTTCCAGAGGTGTCACCCCTGTTGCTCTCTTGCATGTCACAGCAGGAAAAGGCCCTGTTACCTCTAGTAGCCCATCCTCGTGTCAAATCCTACACGACAGAGGATATTCCCGACCCCTGAATTTCACGCTAGAAGTCCTATCCAGAGACTCAAGTGATTTGTTTGCTGTTCCCTTCTTGCTTAGTTTCCTCTTCTGGAAAATCGAGATACTGAGGAAGGTCTCAGAAGTTCTTCTGGAGGAAGAGATTTCTTTGGCTTATGATTAAAAGTGTCCATCCCCGAAAACTCAGGGCTTGAAAGTTGAAATCGCAGAGTTTTCTCAGCATTGACCCAAGTCTGCCATCTGATTGTTCCACCTCAAGAGCGAAAGGCCTGAGGACAGGTGAGGCGTTGGGCTGCTGGAGTCACGAAAGCTACTTTTCTTACATTGACTGAGTCGGAGGTAGAACATGAGCAGCTGGAGGAAGGTGGGGAATTGCACTGGTTGGGACTCTCTGGTTGTAAGTGACAGAGACTCCAAACTGAAGGCACTCGAGCAAAGAAGAGCTCTTTATAGACGCTCATAACCAGATCCCAGCAAGGCAACCACGGAGCCAACCTCGGCGTCTGCGGGACCCAGGGACGTGAGCCCTGCGGGGACGTGGCTTCTCCTTCCCGTCTCTCACCCGGCGTCAGCCTCAGGCTGGCTTCTCGCTTCCTAGCTCTTGTTTGTGAAGGGGAGCGTCAGAACAGGCAGCTCGGGGGCCTCTTCCTTGTGGCTAGAGGTCCGAAATGAAAAGACAAATACCCCTGCCACCTTTGGTGTGAAAAATCCCAGGGAAAGGCTTGGCCCGCAGCTCAGCAGTGGCTTGTGTCACTTGTCCCAAATGGACGCAGAGCTCACAGCGGCCACCTCACCAGAATCACGACGTGAGCGCAGTGGCCACCGGGTCATGGGGAAGGAGGAGCAGTTTCCCAAAGCAAGAATGGGGCCAGGTGCTGGAGCCAAAAGGAGGAGGGAAGGATTCTGGGTAGCCCCAAACAGTAGCTACACAGAGAGACAAGAAAGGAACCTAGCGCAGGACCTCGCTGTGAGCTATGGGATCACGGAGGTCGGAACTGGACGGGCCCATAGCAGTTATCTGGCTCCACCTTTCAAGCGTGGAAACTGATGAGCAGAAAGGTCCACTGATCCTCTTAAGGTGACAAATAGCAGGTGTCCCCCACGCAGGTCGTGGACTGTGTGCAGTGCTCCTTTACAGCTTGCGTTTCGTTTCCAGCTAATTTTTCATCTCAAATGCATGCTCTGTAGATCTGAGTTTTGCCCATTGCTAGTGTAGTATGAGGTAAAGAGACAAAGTGGCAGTTAGCATTTACCAGACAATTGTTCCCTGACCTCATTTGTAGAAAGATTGCTATTGTCAGGCAGTGGAAATAATTCGGCTGATAAAACTCTCAGAATCTTGAATTCAAAAACAATAGAAATATAGGTTAATCATTTAGAAGATGTAAGCTGAAGTATTTAAATGATTTAATAATTCTGAAATAAAAAAATAAATTATGTAATAATAAAAAAACTCTTAACACCAGCTTACTTCAGTTATCCTTTATGTGCTGTAATTGAAAATCAAATGTCCCTAGTAAATAGTTAAGATTACAAATTGTATTTTCTACGCAGTTCTTTTTTTTCCAAGATGATTTCTAACCTGTGGACTCTGTCTTCATGCCTGGGTTTCATATGACTTATTTGATTTTATCAAATTAGTTAAAATGCCGATATTTATGGTTTCATGATCCTGGATGTCTTGCATTTCACACAGAAATTCAGGCTCTTTATTTGGAATATTTTGAGCCAAACAGAACTGAGTTTAAATTCTAGATCTGTAACGTTTCGGTTCTGGGTCCCTGGGCAATATTGCCAAGTTCTCAGCTAAATATGGACATAATAAGAGCTATCTGTTAGGATCCACAGAGGACTCATTGAGATCAGATATGAAAAGGTGCCTTCCGTGTATCAGACCTCAGTAATTGCCAGTTTCTTCCTCCTTTCTCCTAATCAGGACAAAAAGCCTTAAGTAAAGAACTGTGCTTTTAATAGTGTCCTGAATTTGTTCAAAATACATAAACTGTCCATAAAGTTATCGTAAAACAATAAATAATGAGATAATATGCAATATCTAAAAATACTTTGAAAAAGTAGTAAGCATGGGCGAATGTTGGCACTGTCGTAAGTGTCATTATTATACTACCAGTAAAAGGAACAACAGTCAAATAGAACTAAGGTGAAGCCGACTTCAGGCTGTCAGTTACCCTGATTCCACAGGCAGGGAAACAGAAGGTGTGAAAATACACGGTGTGAAAAATTGGAATGGGTAGCCATCCCATTTATTATCTTTGATCAGGGTAACCTCCTGAGTCTGCCTCAGCCAGGGTGGTTCTGATGATAATAATAAAATGTTCCTTGGGGTACCTAAGGGACACTCAGGTAAGGCTGTCGGGTTGGCAGGTAGAGACCGACTTGCAGAGTGCAGAAGAGGCTGGGTCAGGCATCGTCAGCTACCGTGGCTGATGGAACCATCCTTGAAGCCAGTCACTGCAGGAAGCTGGAAATAACTGCTACTGATGACTGTCGCGGTCCCAGGCTGGAGAAGGTCTCTGCATCTGCAAATCGGATGGTAAATACATCCTTTTTCGATCCTGGAACATAGGAACCAACAGGGAGCCAGGATAGACCCCTGGCCCTCTAATCCGAAGTCAGACAATAGCTCAAGAAAGGGGAGAGCTTCTCATCCTAGGTGAGCATGGCGCCACAGGGAGAGGTTTTTTGTAAACTGATAGAATGTCGGACACAGGAAGGCTGTTTGCAATAGTCACGGGGATCATGCTGCGGAAACGAGGCAGCGGAGAAGTGCGGAGGGTGAAGACCCCCCCCCACGTTTGTCCTGCTTACGCATCACTGGTTCTCAACCTTGCACGCCCAGAGAATGAGATTTCATCCAAATTGGGCTGCCCTCGCGTTTAGTCTCACTTTACTTGAAGCAGTTAACACGTTTATGGATAATGTCTCGTTACATCCTTTTAAGTCGCGTTCCAGACCCCCGACACCACCTCCATAATAACACACCTGTTGGCCTGACTCGGGCAACGGCCGCCCTCTGGGCCGCCGTCGCAGGCTGCTCTGCAAAGGGCCCCCGTGGCCATCTGCCCTTGTGCTGACACCGTTGTGCCGCAAACACGGCGCTGTCTCGAGCTGCTGCTGCCCCCGACGGCCCACCTGCCGCTCTCAGGGCCGTGGGGCAGGTGCTCCTTTGGCCTCCGCCCTGCGGCCCAACCTGCGGCCGTGGAGGCCCTGCTGAGAAATTCTATTACGCGGGCATCTGTGGCCCAGGGCTCGGGAAGGGGCAGAGGGCGCCGCAGGGTCTCGTGCTGAGCCTGGGAGCCCGCGGGTAATAGCCCCACGCGATCACCCTGCGGCCGGTGAGGGTGTGAAAAGAAACTGGAGGCCCCATCCAGAGGCTGGCGAACAAGGGCTGGCCTCTGTCTCACGACGCTATCACCCACATCAGGAGAGCAGAGAGGCCGAAAAGAAAATCGCTTTGGAGACCACAGGCCCTTTTTCCCAGGGTAGACGTCACATTGTAGGAAGGAAATGAACTTAATGCACGTTTACGTCTATTACAATTAGGTAACTCCTGTAAATAACTGGATAACTAAACTGCTGCTAGAATGTAAGTCACCCGGTGAGATTACTGGCACTACTTTTGTGTTATCACCAACACTTGCTAAATCTCTAATGTGGTTTTATGCGAAATCACGGAAGGTTCTGAGAACGGCGCTTTCCCTGAAGCCCTTTGGTCCTGACATATACCTGTACCTGTCCAGGACACAGGTGTGCGTGTGTGTTGTGTTCCCAGGGGCTTTCTCCACCACACTCACCGCATCCAGAGTGTCCCCTTCTGAGTCACTTTTGTGGAAGACAGAGCACTGCATCCAAACCATCACGCTGCCTATTCGTAGGCAACTTCTAATGACAATAACCTAAAATACATATACGTGTATTTTTTGTAGTCCTAGGCTAAGTCTATCACAACTATCGATATTATTAATTGATACTATTATTGTTTTAGTGCTTATCACGATACATCAGAAAATTTACTGTTCATTTTCACAACCTTGTCTGCTCTGCAAGAACCTTATTCAGGAGTAGCTAAAGCATAGGAAAACGTTGGAGAAGAATATATTTTAAATATCAATAGTATTATTGGAATGAGCTGGAGATTAGATGACTTTTCTTTTCTTTTGTCTGTCTGTTTGTTCCAAATATTTCCTCAAGGAGAATGATTTATATTTGTCGAGTGCTTTCCCTGGGTCAGATTTTGTGTGAAGACTTTTACGCTCATCATTACATAATAGCTTCACAATAGCCCCATATGAGGGGTCCTATTATTAACCTCACTTTACACATGAAGAAACTATAATTTAAACGTTTAAATAAATTTTCCCTAAAACTCATAAGTGGTGGGACAAGAATTTAAACCAACGCAAGTCTTACTCAAGAACTTAGGTTATTAACCTCTGTGCTAAATTTCCTTTCTTTCATAATCGGAAAGACACACACACACTTTTTTCCTAAAAATAAACAATAAACCCCACTATTGCATTTAGCATATAACTTGCAAGACAAATATTAAATGTACACTCAAATGTCCAGGCACATGTATGAAAGTTACAGTCTAATAGCTGATTAAGGGGGGAAAAAGGTTTATTTAAATTGAGGCTCACCATTTTTAGGCAGCCTAAAAGTGCTATTTGATCATGATGTCTACTTCTATGAAACTTAGAAATTCATTAGAAAAAGGGAATTAGGAAACAGGCACAGAAATTATTCAAATAATGAAAAATAAATCTTTAGAGAATGACAATGTAAATTGGGTTGTTTTTGCATTTTTTGTTTTGCTTTGTTGCTCAAAGAAGAAAAGTCTACAGGAAGATTAAACCACAGTTTTGAAATAAAGGAAGAACTCTGGTGTGGTTAGCGGGAGCAGCTGCTCTCCAGTCCCAAACTACATCTAGAGTATTATGTGCCGTGCTGGGTACCGCATTTTAAGAGAGACCTTGATCAACTGGAGTGTGTTAGATATGGGTGGACGGGGTGCCCCTGGAAACAGCAACATATGAATTCCAGTTACAGAAATTCTAGCTGCTCCAGGAACAAGGCCTGGGGGAGACGAAAGATCTAGGTCCAAAGCTACGAAGATCTGTCATGTTGAAGAGAGATTAGACTTGTTCTGCACCATGCCGGAGGGCAGAACTGAGACCAATCAGGTCAGATGTTGGTTCAATATGAAAAGAAATTCAGAGCCTAATAGAAGAGGCTGCAAGCAAACTAATGAATGTCCCTGGGACTAGTCAAACAGAAACAAAAATGTCTGACTGCTTTTATTATAGTGGGAATTATTTATAGCTTACATAGTAGAGTCGTCTTAGTTTTAAAGAAATGAGAGGCAACTTCTTTTAGGGAATAATTTGAGGTTTGTTTGCTTTTTAAAATCAGAAACCAGATATACCTTATGTAATTGTTTCATCTTCTACAGCCACATGCATTTATTCTTTTGTTCAATAAACATGTCCCCAAAATTATGTGATATTGTGCTGCCCTCTGGAAATTTAAGCATTGAAAATGTTCTCTCTTCGTACTTGTTTATTTAACACAATTCACTAGGAGAAAAGAGAGGAGGGGAGAAAAACGCCCACACGTCTTGTGCAATGAGTAGATAACTTTTGAGGCAACCTTAAACAGACAGGACTCGATCTAGACCTATCCTTGGTAAAAATTTTAACGTCCTACGTGACCTTGAGTAAATTGTTACTTAAGTTCCCTGAGCCTCAGTTTCTACATTAATAAAATGGGTATAATAACTCTTGCCTCATGGCTTGTATGGGAATTAATGAGTTAATGTTTGCTTACTTCTTTGAGGTCCTTGGATGAAAGGTGTTGTATAAATACTGGGTATCATTATTAACACTTAATAACCATATCTATACCTATGATACCAAGTATACTAAGAAACAAAAGCTGTTACAGGCCACAGAAAAGCTTTCAAAGGTTGCTTCACAAGTGTCTATGGGGATATAAACTAGAATTACCAAGAGACCTTTGTGTTTTATTGTCAGCTGAAAAATTGCAGTCCTATGGATTCAGATTGATATTTAGTTATAGATACAAGGGATGCTTTTTAAAGCGTTTTTTTCTGTCTTCAAACAAGTTTCCATTACTACTTTTAAACCAGGTAATTTTGGAATCTTCAAATCACTTCATTTTTCTTATCTAATTAATTATATTCTCAATAGAACCCTCTCAATACATATGCTGAACGTGGTAGTCCTTAATCTTTTTTCCTCTTGTGAACAGCAGCTTTTATGCTTAACAGAGGAAGAACACCTAACAATGGCCGTGGACCACAGGGAAGAAATAGAGATTGTTTGTTTCTTCCTTTCTTCTGGTGTTCGCAGCTCATGGCGTCCACACCCTGCCTAACTCTTTTCTCTCCACTTCTTGTAGTTAGCAAAAAAAGGCAGGAGTTGGTGGGGAATTGGAAAGACCAAGGTCCTTTTTTGGTCTCAGATGACAACCTTAAAAGATAAACATTTAGACAAAAGGAAAAACGAATATAGAAAAAGGAGCATGGATGCGCTATCGCACATCTCAAGAGTTGTCACCTGCATACACATTTCACTTCTGGACTTACATCCTAGAGAAACTCCTGCACAGGAGCATATGAACCTTCCTAATACCATTGCCTGTACTGGTGAGACATAATCTAAGTGGCGGACAGAATCTAAATGTTCATCAGAAGGAAGCTGACGAATCGTGGCGTGTTCATAGAACGGAATACTATACACCAGGCAGCAGTGAAGTTGAATTCACTGTAGCAACAAGTATCATTCTGGATCATTATGGAGAACTCTTAAAAAAACATAATGTTTAGGACCAAAAAAAAAAAAAAGTTGTGGAAGCACACAGGAAGAATATTGTTTGCATAAAGTTTAAAAATACTCAAAAGCATACTTTTGCTGATTATTATTATTAGAGAAAAGTTCCAGCTCTCAATCTGCACGTGGAGTCTGAATTTCTCGTCTTGGCAGTTTCTCTTAAGTTAGGATTGCAGCACTTTCTGGAAACTTTCACCCCACGGGTGCCAAGTAATCGCTGCAAGTGAGATTCCTGTAGGATTCAGAAGGAATCGGCTCCAGCGTCCCATGTCCTTCCAGGAAGTATTTGTTCTAATACAGAGCCGTCGAGTAAAACCCAATGTGAGCCACATATATAATTTAAATTTTTCTGGTAACCACATTTAAAAACTGAACAGATTAAATTAATTTTAATGATAGACTTTATTTAACTAAATATATTTAAAATAGTCAATGTGTAATTAATAAAAATTAAGATATTTAAAGTCTTTTTATACTAAGTCTTTAAAATCTGGTGTGTATTTTACATTTAGAGTGCATCTCTGGGTGCTAAATTTTTATTAGAAATACCTGATCTATATTTAGATTTCGTAAAATTTATAGGTAGAAACATAGATTCACATACCCAACTTATTCCAAACGTACTTAAAAGTTTCCTACTAACTGGAGTATTGGTTTTTAAATTTAAATTTAAATTTTGATAATTTCATTTAAAATTAAATAAAATTCCAAATTCAGTTTCTCAGTCTCACTTGCCCCATTGCCACTACTCACTAGCCACAGGAGTAGCTATACGAGACATACCAGGTCTACTGGTAGTACTAAGAAATTATCTATATCCACTTACCTTTCCTCTCTGAGATTTCTATTCTCATTTGATTGAAATCAAACTAAAAATGAATAGAATTCCCTTACATGTGTAGAATGTAATTCCCTTACATGAATACAATTCCCTTACATGTGTAGAATGTAATTCCCTTACATGAATACAATTCCCTTACATGTGTAGAATGTAATTCCCTTACATGAATACAATTCCC
>CAUYSK010030421.1:0-31851 GCA_963575035.1 Avahi laniger
TATATAAAAATAACATATATTAGATATTGGACAGGGGGAGGGGGGAGGAGAGAGGAGGAGACGGGTATATGTGTACACAAAGAGTGCAATGCGCACCATGCAATAGGATGGACATATTTGAAACCTGGACTGAGGGGGGGAGGGAGGGCAAGGGCAACACACGTAACCTAAACATCTGTACCCCCATATTATGCTGAAAAAAAAATGAAAATAAAAAAAAAGAAAAGAAGATGGATCTTCAAGGCCTTCATCCTAACACATGTGAATCTGGCCCTCCAGGACAGTGGTGGGAACCCAGGGAAGGCTATAAACAGAGCAAGCAGATGGCTGGGTTTGCATTTTAGAAAGCCCCTCTGAAGAACGTGTGCAGGATGGCCTGGAGGCAGGAGGCAGAGCAGACAGATCCAGGCCCCCACTTTATTTTCTGGGTCTAAGGTAGGAGCATGATGATTAAAAAGAGACCAGGGACTTCCCAGATGTTTAGGAATCGGGACGGAAAGTTATGTGGTAACTGATGGGTATGATCAGCACATGGAGAGAAGACTGGAGTATCTCCCAGGTTTCTGGCTTAGGATACTTTGGAACTGGGGTGCATTTGATTTAGTTCAGTAACCAGACTTTTACCTTGGACTCTGATTGCTCAGAAACCTGAACTCAGCTAACAAACTGGACTTCAAAGAAAGTGCAATCCCAGCACAGCAGGAGTGAAAAGAGAGCAAAGGGAGGCAGAAGGGAGAAGCCCAGGAAAAGCAGTGCATCGCTGGGAGAATCAAGAATGCCTGATGGCTCAGTTACTGTTCTGGGCCAACCAAGTGGAACTTTCTTGTCTCGAGAGAGCCTTTGAGGACAGGGAGGGAGAGAAGTTCATTTTGTGGGTCCTTTCTACCTCCTTTCTCTCATTTGCCAACTTCTGCTCTAGGGTCATTAACTCCCCTGCTCCTCAGGGTTGTGTTACCTGATTGCTCCAGGAAGCCTCTGGGAAGCCAAATCCTGCATCCAGTGGTGTGGGCTGAGTCCCTCAGCCCCTCGGGGTCCAGAGAAGGGGGTTGGGCAGAGCCCTCGTGGGTAGAACCGGTTGAGTTGGGTGATGGAGGAGTTGTAATTCTTCCAAGGTGGGTGCAACAGAGTCTATACCAAAACCCAGTCCCGGGGAGCCTAAGAGAGCTGTCAGATGACTGCGGATGTGGCCGGTGGGGGGTGGTTTCCATTGAGCAAGTGGTCAAGGACTGAGGTATGAGGGGCAGCCGAGGCCATTGAGCCCTAAAACTCACCCAATGTGACCTGTTTGATGACTGGGATAATGAACTCTGCTCTAAGCAATCGGGAAAGCTCCAGGAGCTGTCCCAGAGGCCTGAAGAGTGGATTCCCATGCTGCATGGGAGAGGTGCTTTTGTGGACACCCCAGAATACAGGCATTGGGGTGATGACCTGTGCTGTGGTCAAGAAGACAAAGGCAATGCAATAAGACGTGCAGCACTGACGCACGGAGGACACTGGCACGCAAGGCTGGACAGATTTGGTTCACAGAACCAAGAAGGAGGGCTCGGCAGACACTCCCACCTCCCCAAAATGAGAAAGCACAAGGAGGTGGAACTCAGGTCTGGAGGGACAGGTGGGTAACCATGTGAACGCTCAGAAAGGCGAGGAGAGATGAGATGGAGAAGTTTCCACAGGGCATGACAAGCTGTGGGCAGTGACCTATACCAGCATAAAGCATGTCGAGCATAGATATCCAAACTAAGATTTTCTGTCCGTAACCAAAACAAGAAAAATGGATTACAACTGAAGCCAAAAAGTTCAAGAAACCACTCCCCCAGCCCTCATTTCATACTTTTTGTTAGTTTAATAAAGAAGCCACAAAAGATCTTGAGACAGAAAAATCTCTTGGCTTTACAGCAAAGCAAAGAATGTAGGGATCATCTTTGGATTTAGTGTCTCTGACAGTGTTGGGGGATTTAAACGAAGCCCCTATTTTTTATCCTACTTTTCAGAACCAAGAAAAATAAAGGAGGGGAAATCTCCTAGGCTCCTTGAATATCTCTATGAAATGTTTTCTAAAACCAACCTCCTCTTTGGAGCTTTTTCCGTAAACAAGTTCATCTATTTCTGAAACTTTCATCCTCATAGGCATCTAAAGAATGAAGGCTTGCCAGGATTGAGACAAAACTCTCTACCCTTTCAAACATTAGTGCGAGCATTTCGAAATTAGAAAAGGATTTTCCACGTGCTTCAATAGGCGGAGGGGTCTGGAGGAAAAGAAACAAGTAGAGTTGGAGAGAAGTTTGGAGAGAGACAGATCGCAGCACCCAACCTCAGACAGGGCGGCACCACAGCTCCTGGTTGGGCTTTGGATTCTAGCATCTGAACGCCATGTGTGACCTTTCCCTGGAGTACTTGCATTATGAAAAAGGAATCAGAAATGTCAATCAACTAAGAAAGTTCTAATTAGGAAATCAAGTCTCAGCAAGGAATTGGGTGAGAAGCAGGGGGAAAGGGGCTTGCAAGAACCTTGACCCTGAACAGGTTTCCCACACTAACAGGTCAGGCCGGTTAGTGAGCAGATAAAGTGAGATGGGGGTCCTTTAGATGCAGGTTGAGCGATTAAATCCATGGGAGGAAACACATCCAACCAGAAGTCAGAGAATCTGAATGTGAGCCCCACCCTGTTCCAGTCTATGCTATTGACCAGTTACAAATCATGTCCTCATCTTTGATTTCCTCATTGATGAAATAAAAAATCATATGTGGGCTCACCTTGAAAATCAAAGAGCATGAGGACAATGTGACACATTACCATTACCATTAGTATTTCTCCTAAAGTTCTCAAGGTTTAGGAAACTTCAGAAAAAAATAAAACATGGAAGTTATCCTTAACTTTATTATCCAAAAACCATTAAAATTTTCCATAATTTATTCTACCTGTAAAAAACACAAAAAAACAAAAACCTGTTGAACAAGTATCAGATATCATTTTAGGATTGTAGGCTGGTATTAAGGCCAGGGCATTGTGGACATTAGAGTCAGGGGGGAAGGTAGGGAGAACAATTTCTTTTTTTAACTCCCACTATTAGTGAGATAAAATAATGACAAGTCCATTCACTAATCATTGCTTGATAAGAGGCATTGCACAATTTAGGAAAGGAAATTTATCCAAGGAACTGAGGCAGCTTCCAGGTGTCTGTGGAAGCTTTCCTCTGACACAGTTTCCATTACAGATGGTTGGAGAAGCTGTCAAATCCCAATCAGGGCCAGGCGCGGTGGCTCACGCCTGTAATCCCATCTCTATACTAAAAATAGAAAAAAATGACCTGGACAACTAAAAATATATATATAGAAAAAATTAGCTGGGCATGGTGATGCATGTCTGTAGTCCCAGCTACTCGGGAGGCTGAGGCAGGAGGATTGCTTGAGCCCAGGAGTTTGAGGTTGCTGTGAGCTAGGCTGACCCCACGGCACTCACTCTAGCCCAGGGAACAAAGCGAGACTATGTTTCAAAAAAACAAAAAACCCCAATCTACTCCAATCAGCACTCACCACTGGCATGACTCCAGGCTGTTTGGCATCTCTAAGATATAAGTGGGGCCCTTTAGCATTCACATCCTATAAGCACTTTCATAAAAGTTTCATTCGTGTTCCATGAAGTGCACCGTAATGTACAGAATGAGTAACCCATGGCATCCAGCCACGGAATGAATTCTTGCCTCAAAGAAAGTAAACCAAAGATGTGGTAAATGCTTACCACATTTCTGTGTCTCTCCAGAATTGCAAATGCCTTTTCAGGGAGGAGAAAGTGATGAACCTGCAGCTGGGAAGTGCTTGGAATGCCAAGCAGCACCTCTGTGATCCCCACGCAGAGAAACTCATGCATCTGAGAACTGTGAGTATCTCTGCAATCTGCTTGTTTAGCAATGCTGTGAAATCAGTTTTAAAAGATTTATTCTGTTTAAATGTGCACAAAAGGCACTGTTAGAATGTAAAAACTAGATCTTTATGCATAAACAGGATTATTATTGAGATTTATTTGATTTCTAAAATGGAAGAATCATCTGAATGCATGGTCACCTGCAAGTGACAGAGCCCTGCTGTGTGGTGTGTGGCCCTGCACCTGCTTTTAGCCCCGAAACCCATCTCTACTTGAACTTGGATTTGTCGTTGGGTTTTAAGAGTTATAACACTTGAAGTTTATTCTCTTGTCTACTTTGAAATATACATCATTAAGTATTGTCACCTTGCTGTGCAATAGATCCCAAGAACTTATTCCTCCTAATTGAAACTTTGCACCTTTGATCAATACCTCCCCATTCCTCCCCCTATCCTCCAACCTCTGGTAGCCACCATTCTACTGTCTAGTTCAATGAGTCCGCCTTATTTAGATTCCACATATGTTAATAAGTGAAATCATGCAGTCTTTGTTTATCTGTGCCTGGGTTATTTCACATAGCATAGTGTCCCCCAGGTTCATCCATGTTGTCACAAATGACAGAATTTCCTTCTTCTTAAAGGCCAAATAGTATTTCAAAAAAAAAAGTATGGCACTAACACTCTTCTTCGTTGGAGGATAGCGTAATGTACAAAGAGTCAAGGGTTGTATACTCACATTGTTCTGCCACTCTCTGAGCAATTGGGGGCAAGTCACTCCATTGTACCATCCATTTATTTATTCAGAAATATTTGAAATATTTGCTGAGCACTCACTGTGTGCTAGACACTTTTATTAGAAACAGAGATACAGCAGTGAAGAAGACCTGCAACAATAGAAAAAGTGTGTGTGTGTGTGTGTGTGTGTGTGTGTGTGTGTGTGTGAGAGAGAGAGAGAGAGAGAGAAACAGAGAGAGAGAATGAAAAAGACTATCTAGAAACTTTAGATGGAGCAAAGTTGCCATGCTTGGGCAGCAACTTTGAACAGGTTGCCTCACAGATGACTTTATATTTAAGCTAAGATCTGAGCAATAATAAGAATGCTGTTCTGCAAAGGTCAAGGTCAAGGGCAGTCCTGGTGAGGAAATAGCTAGTGTCCAGCCTGGAGACAAGCATGGCCCTGTTGTGTGAGAGGCTGCTGAGGCCGAAACATGGTGGTGGAGCAACAGGAGACATGGATGGAGGTACAGGCAAGAGTGAGGGCAAGCAGGAGATGTGAACCTAGGTCAGGTGCTGGGACTGTATTCTAAGCAATGGGACATTGTCTTTGGAAGGTCTGAAGGAGAAAAGTAATGTGGCTCATGTTTGGCTTTCTGTGGGGAATAAAATGTAGAGTGAGGGCTGGATCAGGAAATGGGTTAGGAGACTACAGACTCACCCAGACAGGATGTTCTAGAAGCTTGGACAAGTGTGGTGAAAATTCACAGAAGTGAAGGATCCAGGATATCTATGTGTAGAATAAGGAAGGCCCACACTGGTGTGAAAGAAGAGAATCCAAAGAGGTTGCACAGATGTTTGGCTTCAGCAAGAGTTAATCCAATTGAGATATTGTTCACAGAGATGAGATGAGAGAGATTCTAGGTGGTTTGGGGAACACACCAGGAATTCTGTTTGAGCTGTTGCAGACATATTCCCTATAGACATTCATGGAAAGTTGGATGTATGAGATTAGGTCACAGGGGCAGGTGTAAATTTGGAGTCTTTTCATGTAGACGATTTGAAGCCACAGGTCTGAATGTTGTCACTTAGAAAGAATGCATAGATAAAGGGAAAAGGGTGCCTGGGGAAGAGCATTTCAGCACTTAGTGGAGAGGAGAGCCTAAGCAAAAGTACTCAAGGAGGCAGAAAGACTACTAAGAGAAGAAAGTGTTTCAGGAAGGAGGTAGATGCTGAGTAGCTGCTTAATTGTTGCTGAGGTTATGTGGAATCATGGAGAAGTGGCTGTTGAATTTAGAAACATGGATGTCTTGGAGTCTATTAAAAGAATCTTGATGGAGTGATGGAGTGAGCTGAGAGAAGAATATGCAAGGAAATGACCAGAAAGAACCCTATAAAATAAATGATGTAGAGAGTGAAGAACCAACCCTGGCCTGGGAGGGATCTGAGGCCATGAAAAAAGTGTTCTCCAGATGGAAGATACTAGAACATGTTTATTTGCTAATGCTGTGATCTAGTAAAGAGAGAAGTTTGTTGATTTAGGAGGAAGGGAACAACTGCTAGAAGGCAGTTCCTTGGGGATATGAGAAAAAATGTGGTCGAGGGCAGGTATGAAGGGGCTGACTTCCGTGAGGCCATCCCAGGTAACAAAAGGAGAACAAAAAAGAAAAGGCCCAGGTGCCAGTAGGTTGGTAGACATGGGATGGGACTTCAAGGCTGTTATCAATTGATGAATTGCTTCCATTTTTCTCAATAAAGTATGAGGCTGGGTTGTCAGCTGGTGATTACTTTAAGCTTAAAATGAGAGGGCCGAGCTACTATTTTTTTAACAGTCTTTATTTTTTAGAGCAGTCTTACACTCACAGAAAAATTGATAGGAAAGTGCGGAGAGATCCCATAATATCCCCTACCCATGCACAGCCTCTCCCACTATCGACATCCCACACCAGGGTGGTGCATGTGTTACAATCCATGAACTTACATTGGCACATCATTTTTACCCAAAGCCCATAGTTTACATTAGTGTCACCCTGGGCATTGTATATTCCATGGATTTTTACAATATTTAGACATGTATTCGCCATTGTAGTATCCTACAGAATAGTTTTCACTGCCCTAAAAATCCTCTGTTCTCTGCCTGCTCATTCATTCTGCCTGCCTAACCCCTGGCAACCTCTGATCTTTTTATTGTCTCCATGGCTTTACCTTTTCCAGAATGTCATATAGTTGGGATCATTAAGTATGTAGCCTCAGCTTGGCTTCTTTCACTTAGCAATATGCATTTACATTTCCTCCATGTCTTTTCATGGCTTGGTAGCTCTTTATTTTTTGGTGCTGAATATTATTCCATTGCCTGAATATACTACAGCTTATCCATTCGCCTGCTGAGGGACAGCTTGATTCCTTTCAAGTCTTAGCAATTATGAATAAAGATGCCATGAATATCTATGTGAAGGCTTTAGTATGGATTGTATTTTTGGTGTTATGTCTAAAAAGTCATCACTATACCCAAGGTCATTGATTTTCTCCTGTGTTATTTTCTAGGATTTTTATAGTTTTATATTTTACATTTAGGTCTATGATCTATTTTGAGTAAATTTTTGTAAAAAGTATAAGTTCTGTGTCTAGATTCATTTTTTTTTTTTTGTATAGGGATTTCCAGTTGTTTCAGCACCATTTGGCTGATAAAGCGTCACACTAGGTCTCTTTAATTCTGACCTACTCTTGAGGCTATTTCTCTCAAAAAGAAAAGGTGAAATGGCTATCAGGACAAGTTAAGTTTTGGTATATGGGGAGTGGGGATGGACAGAGAAGAATCTGGTATGCTTTTCTGGCCAGAAGGAGGCTCAGAACCAATGAAGTCCCTGAAAGACTCAGGGTTAAAGTAACGGACATCCCAAGGCTACTGCCTTGGGATGGCAGTAGCCACAGTGGCATAGTGGCTGGACTGTCCCCATCAGAAGCCTTCAGGATGGCTCCCTAGCTGGGCCCCCCTGCATGGATGTCCCTGGGAGTGGGCCATTCCACTAGCTCTGCACACCTTTTCCTTCCCCTTGGGATGGCCTCACTTTTCCTTCAGGAAAGGCAGGGCCCCTGGGGCAGGAAGTTCCACACCCAGTGGGACATGCTGTTGTGGGAGCCCTCAACTATGCTGTTAGCTTCAAAAGGAGACAGGGACAGACTGTAGTGAGAAGGTGGGAACGGGCCATATCAGGCAGATAAGGAAGCTTAAGGAAGTAATCACTTGAAATCTTACACACAAAAAGGCCATCATTAAAGAGACTCTTAAGAACTTCCCTAAATATTTAAAACTGATTGGATAAAATATGATTATTTCATGCCATGTGTTGGTGTGAGCCTTATCATGGTGTAGAAAGAGTAGAATATTCTAGGAACAATTTTACACAGAAGCCGTAAGATTCCTCTCCAAATTTTTACTCCTTTTATTTATTTACTGTCTGCTATTATATATTAATATATAATCTTTACAATAATTATCAATTTTCCATCATTCCCATAAGTGACTGAGTCATTTCTATTTTATTATTTTTATGCTCATCTTATTCTCAAGAAACAGATTTCTGTGGAAAGCAACAAAAGACCTATTGCATAAATCTATCCTTTCTAAATCCTTAAAATTTTTAACATTTTCATTATGCTTCATCATCATTCTTTTACCGTTAAACCATCCAGGAATGGACAGTGTATTCTACTCTTGTCCTCTATGGGTAGTTTATTCCTCACATGCCATTTTAGGGGGGAAAAACCCTGTTATACATATATAAAAACACTTACTAAACAGAAAACCCAACTTAAAAAAATGGGCAAAATAATCTGAATAGATATTTCACAGAAGAGGACATCCAAATAGTCAATAATCTCGTATGAAGAGATGTTCAACATCATTAGTTATTAGGAAAACGTGAAGTGAAGCCACAGTGAGATACTGTTACTGTCAAAGATAAGGCCGGGCACTAGCTGAAGGCTATGGACAGATTTTCGTGAGTCATAGCTATGGCAGTAGTGAAAAGAGCCCAGCAGGAATGGAATGCAACTTCGATTTGGACAGAGGTGAACTGGCATTTCAAAGGGAGAATGAGGGAGCAGGGAGTGGGCAAGTGGGGCCTTCAGAGTGTTAGGAAAGTGGAAAATCATAAAGGGTTAGTCGGAGTGAATGTGCTTGAGCCATTTGGGTCTGCCAGCTGCAATCATCAAAGTTAGGATTTCGCACTCCTTCTGGGACTGGGACTAGGAGCGGAGGTCCTGTCCTCAGGTATTGGCTGGAACGAATATTGTGTCATCCTTGAGATTTTTCAGGCAGGCACTCTAAGGGGTACCTAGGATCATCTTGGAGATGTGGCCTAGAGCTGCTAGAAACTATGTCAGTGTTTGTTTAAGTCTTCATAGGCCAAGGTTGAGGCCTAGTTGAGGAGAGGGCGGAGAGGAACCTGGCTAGAATTTGGCCAAGGAGAAAATCTTTGTCACTACATATCAAAAGGGGCTTTAAAAAAAAAAAAGACACCCGAAGAATGGACATATTTGAAACTCGAACTTAGGCGGGGAGGGGGGGACAAGGGCAACATACGTAACCTAAACATCTGTACCCCCATAATATGCTGAAATAGAAAAAAAAAAGATAATATCAAGTGTTTATCAAGTGTTTATAAGGATGTAGGGCAACTGGAAATCAGATACTTCTGAAACTGTCTGGGGGTATCTCCAAAGACTAAACTGCACCTACCTACTGTCCAGACATTTCATAGAGAAGTCCTTATGTCACCAGAAAACATGGCGAAGCATGTTCATAAGAGCATTATTAATAATAGCCTAAGCACAGAAACAATCCATATCAATAAAGACAACACAATAAATTTTTGCATTCGCCAATGGAATACAGCACAAGCAAACAACATGACAACTGCAACATCGCAGGTGAGTCTCAGGACACGGAGCAGGAGCGTACAGACAGGGCACAGCCCACACTGTGTGGAAGAGCCTGTTAAGTTCAAGAACAGGCGACTGAGTCTGTGTTGACAGAAGCCAAAACAGAGGTTCCCGCGGGGCTGGGGTGGGGAGGAGCTGAGAATGTCCACGACTTGATCTGGGTAGTGCAATGTGGCTCCAGACAGGCGTATAAAGAATTCTTTAAGCTATGTGATGAAATCAGTGTATAGCATGGCAGGCATTTAAAAATGCCTCTGTTTTTAAAAAAGAGAAAAACTTGAGACATTAGTTAAGTATAATACATGGAACTAGTTTGGATCAAAATATTTTTAAAAGACATTTATGAAACAATCATGAAATGGCAACACTCACTTGACTCTATATAATGTTAAATAATTATTGTATTTGTATGCCCATGGTATCACAGTTATGTATTTTATGCCCGTATCTGGTAGAATACATGGTGCAGGATGAAAAGATGTGATATTTGGGACTTGCTTCAAAATAACCCAGTAGAACCTCGCAGGAGGGTTGGATGGCAGAATGGGCACAGGTCAGAAGAACCTTAGTGATGGATTCAAAATTTTCCATCATAAAACAATTTTTCTAAAAACAAATCTGGCTTAAAAAGAAAAAAAAGATCTAAAGTAAAAATTTCATTTTAAAACAAAGTCTGGCTTTGCCTCATGCTGTGAGGTGTGCAGCAGGGTGTTTGAACCGATGTCAGGACACCCCTCTGCACCCCGCCCTTCCCCCCTCCCAGCACGTGGGCTCAGCCCACGGGGCCAGGAGAAAGCAGAGCCTGACACCCCTTCCCCGCAGGAAGACGCGCGAGGCCGGCAGGAAGCACCTCTCCCAGAGGCCCTGGGGAGCTGTAGCTGAGCGTTCCTCCAAGGGACCGCCCTGGGATTGTTATATATTTCCCTTAGCTCTGCAGGGTCTCCGCCCTGGCTTCCCCTGTCCTTGAAGATGAGGCGGAGGGATATTATTAGCTCGCTTGCCCTGCAGGTACGTGCCCGCTCTTCTGGAGCACCTCTGCAGCTGGGGTCTCTGCGCTGTGCCTTTGCCAGCTGAAGACGTTTGCGAGGCTTCTGTCAAACCGGGTCGCTGCGGGCCTTGTGGGGAGCGTGACCATAAACCACGCTGCCCCGGCCAGAGCTCCGCTCCAAGAAGTTGAGGCAACAATAAGGAGAAGATTCCCCGAGAATATTAACACACCGAGAGGCCTAAGAAGACCTCTTGGAATAAAGCGCAGTAAACCAGAGTCAGCCGTCAATGGGGAACGCCATACGGAGCACGAACCCCAAGTGTGCCCCTTGGATCAGGTGTCCTGAATCCACTTCCACGCTGGGTTCTGGGGCTCCTGAGTCCCCCGAGGTCACATTTTGTGCCTTCTTTATGGAGCAAAGGTCCATGGCATCATGAGATTCACGAGGAGGTCCAGGGCCCTTAAAAAAAAAATATGTATATATATATGAACAACTCGTTGGATTTTTCCAAGAGACAGTCTAATATGTACTTGCTGAGTGTTGAATTGGATGGCATAGTATCATCTCTTAATACATTTCTCTTTCAGCATCATCTATCACTTTGAAGA
Source organism: Avahi laniger (assembly GCA_963575035.1). Lineage (NCBI taxonomy): Eukaryota > Metazoa > Chordata > Mammalia > Primates > Indriidae > Avahi > Avahi laniger. Next base: position 11,117 of record CAUYSK010030421.1, read on the forward strand.
CCTTGTCTTAGAAATTAAGAGAGAGACCAAGCTCCCATTTGAAACCAGAAACAAGAGAGTCTTGAAACCCAAGTGGCCAAATTAAGAACATGGGGAAACAGGAGAGGGTGGGTCACCCTCCGCGCCCATATTGCTTGACTTTTTTGAGATTCCCGTTGGGGAGATTTTTCCATTTCACTGCTCAGGGACCTGCTGAAGGTCGAACAAACTGTCTCTGTCCCACTGCGTATCTCAGGTGCAGATCGGCTCACAACCCCGAACTGCACGGATGTGATTTCTACTGCCTAACCCAAAGGAGTCTGGTGAAAAATCGCTACTGGATGAGAGGGGAAGAAAAAAGAAAAATCCCTGCTGGACACCACAGACCAAGGGCTCTATTTTGGGCCTCATCTGAGCCCAAAGGGTGGGAGTTTTGTATCTTCTTAAAAAAGAAGCTTAAGTTTTATATTTTGCTTTTCTTCTTTGTTTTTCAGCTTGGCCTTAAAGGTATTTTATTTATTTTATATTATTTTATATATTTTATTTTAGTTATTTTTATTATTTACAACTCATTTTGTTGGTATTTTCTCTGTGCTGTATAGCACACTTCCCAGTACACAAAACCGTAGCGTGCATAGCAATAAAATATGAATTTTTCTTATTAAATAATTAATAGTACCTGCCACAGTGAAAAATTAGAAACTCAGAATCACTATAATTCAGATGTCTCAGAGGTAACTGTGGTTTATACAAACAGAGGTTTGGAAATGCAGCTCCTTCTCTGTCTCTGGAGTCTTAAGTCCTGTGTCCCTTCCTCCCCAAGAGATAGACACACTATATATAGCTCAACGTTTCTGAGGTTTCTGTGAGTTTAATGTACAGCCGTAGAGCATAAACGATAGCTCCCCAGGCCTCAGCAAAATACACTGGGAAATTGTCCTTTAACAATACATTACCAGGAAATATCCCTGGGCTAAGTGCGGAAGGGTGTGTGGCCGTGGCTATTTTACCCTTATGTGCCGCGTCCACCCAGTTTCTGAGTCACTGAATTCCCTCCTTATCAGCCGCTTCACCTGCCAGCAGACCCTGCCTCTGACCTTGCCTGCACCCGCCCTCCTCATCTGACACTGACCTCACCCAGTCCTGTCTGTCCTCCAGCTGCCGGCCAAATGACCTTTCAAAACTAGAAAAAAGAACAGAAAGAGTCTGTGTTAAACATGGATTTGACATGTGTAGGATAAAGCCTTAGCTGAACTGATCGAGTCAGAAAGGAGACAACTCTGACTTCCAGCATCAGGAATGAGAGCGAGCGCGACAGCGTAGATCCTGCAGATGTCTCGAGAATAATCAGACAATACTACGGTCAGCTTTATGCCAGCAAAGTACACAAATTAGGGATATGGACAAATTCCTTGAAAAAATATAACTTAATAAATGTACAAAAAAGGAAAAATTACTTGGGGTATGAATCATCCCAGTTAAGGTTAAGGGAAACTGTGAAGAGACCAAAGAGTGACCCTAGATAGAAAGGAAATAGCTCATGTCTTAAAACTGCGTTTGGTGTTGCTTCCAGAATCAACAGAGCATAGGCAGTTGAGTATACTAAATATTTTAGATTCGGGGAAGATATGCCTTTGATTAGATCAAATTGGAGAGTGTTGTGTCTGACTTTCATGCTTCTCATTCATAAAGACAAAAAATGGTCAGTTTCAGTAAGTGAAATTCAGTTAGAAGAGAGAGCGTAGAATGCAGAGAGAAGCGAAGAGCCAGTAGTTACAGTGACCGATGGGGGAAGGGAAGCCGGCGCTGCATCCGGCCCCTGCACAATCGGCCTGCTGTGGCCTCCAGTCCAGGAGAGGTTTTTAGAGCCTTCCCTCCCTCCCCAAAGGAAAAATTACAAAGGCTATTTACATCTTTGATATTCTCTACAATTATTTTCCCAAATCGGTCATAATTATGCAATTTTTGGAGAGCGTCTATAAGTTTCTTAGAAAGTCACATTTTTACTTATTACCTTTAATCCTCCCATTCTTCAGTCTGTTTCTATGTATCTGGGATCCAGTGTTTCTGCATTTTGAGAGAACCTTGATTTCCTGATTCTCTAGGTTGCCTTCCCTTTTCCTTTACCCAAGGCCCCATGAGTCCTTGGAGCTGTGTGACACCCACTTTTTCCTCACAATCTTGACAACCTATCTCAAGAAAAGATTTTAGCTATGACAGTGGGCATATAGTTTGGTAGAATGTACAAATGCGTTTTCGTTTCCGCTTTTGTAGACTAAGTATGGACATACGATGAGGCTAATTTAATTTGTAAAGGCCCCGTAATGGATCAGAAGTTCTCTTGGACTGAAAAGATATTTTAAGAATGTGCTGGACAATACAATTTCTTTTACCTTCTCCTTCGTATACATTTTGTTTCCTAATTTGGGCTTTATTTTTGATCCCCTAATTTTTTTGCTTAAGAAAGCTTAATGAGATTTGACATTCCCAAGCTCTGTCCTAGGGCCATGCCCTCCATGTTGCTTTGGAGAAGATGTTTTTTTCTCCAGAGGAAAAGGCATGACTATGAGGATGAATTAGTATTTGGGGCAGTAACGAGTATGGAGAGAGAGTTTTTAGAGGAACCCTTATGTCCACAAGTGAGGTAATCATAAAATTTATCATTCTAATTGGGGTATTTAAAAATTATATATATAATTTATATATATAATTATAAAAATTATATACATATATATAGAAATTGAAGCAATTTCAAACTTATAGAAAAGTTACAAATACTTTCACAAGTTACAAAAGCTTACAAGTACAAAATCTTTTTCCCCCCTTGAAACTATTTAAGATTAAGTTGTTGATGCAATGCAATGTCCCAAGACTCCTGAATATGATGATATGTATTTCCAAAAAATGAGGACATTCTCCTACATAAAACCACAATAGAACCATCATAATCAGGAAATTAATATTGATACATTCATTACCCCATCTAGTGCTGAGATTCCATTTGGGTTTTACCAATTGTTTCAATAATGACTTTTATAGAAAAAAGATACAGTTTAGAATCACAGGTTACATTTATTCATCATATATTTTTAAATGCCTGCAAACAGGAGGAGTCCCTTGGTATCTGCTTGATTTCATGATCTTGACATTTTCAAGAGTTCAGGCTATAGGAAATTCCTTAATTATATTAGTCTAATGTTCTCTCCGGTAGCTATGCACCTATACTCAGAACCTGAGAAACAGCTCCATAGCATCAACCCCCAGTAGACACACCCCTGGCCTGCCCAGTGACCCTGTAGGTACAATCAGGGCCTGAGAGACAATCCCACAGGCCTCCCTTGATGGGCATGTCCTAAGGCCACCCAACCAGCTATGCATCTATGTCATTGACCTATGAAACAGTTCTATGGGCTGCTTCTGGTGGGCATTACCCCAGGCTAGCTGAGCAGCCCTGCATCCATGTCCTAGACCTGAGAAACAGCCCCAGTGACCATCCCCCACAGAAATATCCCCAGGCCAGCCTAGCAGCCTCGTGTCCACATCCCATGTCTAAGGAGCAGCCTCACAAACTCTCCTGGCAGACACACCCCCAAGCCAGCCAAGCAGCTGTGTACCTGCATCCCAAGGCTGAGAAACAGACCCAGTGGCCACTCCCAGCAGACATAGACCCAGGCCAGCCAAGAAGCCATGTGACTGCATCACAGGCCTAAGAAAAAGCCTTGTAGGTCATCCCTAGCAGACATGCCCCCAGGCCAACTGAGCAACCATGCAGCCATATCCCGGGCTTGAGAAACAGCTCTGTAGGCCACCCTCAGCAGACATGCCTCCAAGCTGGCCAAGTAGCCATGTGTCTGCATACCAGACCTGAGAAATAGCCCTGTGGGCCACCCCTAGCAGACAGACCCCCAGGCCAGCTAAACAATCACCTGTCGGTGTTCCTGGCCAGAGTAATAGCCCATGGGCCTAACTCCTGCAAGTTAGACCCCAAGTTGGCCATCCCACTGTGTACACACACACATCCTCAACTAGAGAAATAGCCCAGTGAGGCCACTCCCAGCAAAGCTGCACCACCACCACAAACTCTTCCAGCCTAGGCCATTGATATACTCACAAACATCACTAGAGTGGATTACAGATGAAGAAACTACATGGAAACTATACTACTGCATCCACCTAGAACCAAGGCCAGTGCAGGCTACTGAACTGACATCCTAAGACCCATTCAAATGAATAGGTCTTTCCCTATGAAACCTACTCCATAAAACTGGAAGAAGTGATACTTCCACCAGATGCATAGAAACCAACATAGGGACACATCAAACATAAAAAGAAAGGAAGCAAAATACCTCCAAAGAAAAATAATTCTTTAGTAACAGATCCCAATCATTTAGAATATATAAAATGCTAGAAACGGAATTCACAATAGTAATGTCCAGGCAACTCAGTGAGATACAAGAGAATACAGATAGGCAATTCAATTAAATCAGGAACACAATTTATGATTTGAATGAGAAAATGAGCAAAAGAATAGATATCATAAAAAAGAACCAAGAAGAAATCCTAAAGCTGAAGAATTAAATAAATAAAGTATAAAAAAATTCAGCTGAGGGCTTCAACAACCAGACTAGAACAAGCAGAAAAATAGCATTTCTGAACCTGAATGCAAATCTTTTGAAATAACACAGGCAGACCAAAAATAAATAAATAAATATATAAATAAGAATGAAGAAAGCCTACAAAATTTTTGAGACAATATTAAGTGAACAAATATTCATATTATGGGCATTACAGAAAGAGAAAAGATGTAGAAAACATATTTAATAAAATAGCTGAAAACTTTCCAAGTCTTGGGAGAGTGATGGTCATCCAGGTCTAGGAATCTCAAATAACTCCAGATGAATCCAACCCAAACAGGTCCTCTCCAAGACCTATTATAGTCAAATTGTTAAAAGTCAAAGACAAAGAATTCTAAAAGCAGAAAAAAGTAAGAGCAAAGTGTCAAGTCTCATATAGGGGAATCTCTATTAGACTATCAATGGATTTCTAAGCTGAAACCTTAGAGGCCAAGAGAGAATAGGATGATATATTCAAAGTACTGAAAGAAAAAACTTTTAACCAAGAATATTATGCCTAGCAAACCTATCCTTCAGAAATAAAGGATAAATAAAATCATTCACAGACAAAAACTAAGGAAATTCTTCACCACCAGATCAGACCTATAAGAAATGCTCAAGGGAATCTTACAACTGGAAGTGAAAGGATAATAACCACAATCACGAAAATGTGCAAAACTATTAATATAAAACTCTGTGGTAGAGCTGATACACAAAAAAGAGAAAGAGAAAGGAATCAAAACTTATCACTACAGAAAACCACCAACTAAAAAAATAATAAGAAAGCAAGTAAGGAAGAAAGAATATACAAAACAGCCAGACAACAATCAAAAAAATGGCATATAACATTTCACTCAATAGCTGCAGAATACATATTATTTTCATCAGCACGTGGAACATTCTGTAGGATTGACCATATGTTAGGACACAAAACTCATCTTAAAAATTTTTTAAAATCAAAATCATATCAAGTACCTTATCTGACCAATGAAATAAAACTAGAAATGAATAATAAGAGGAACATTTGAAACTATACTAATATATGGAAATTACACATGTTGCTGAAAGACCAAAGAATGAGGGAAGAAAATAAAAATGAAATTCAAAAGTTCCTTGAAAAAAACAAAAATATAAATACAACATAAAAAAACCCATGGAACATGGCAAATCAGTATTGAGAGGTTGGGTTGTAGCAATAAATGCCTAAATTTAAAAACTATTAATATTTCAAATAAACAACTTAACAATGCATCTCAAGGAACTAGAAAAACAAGAACAAACCAAACTCAAAATCAGCAGAAGGAAAGAAATAATAAAGATATAGCAAAAATAAATGAAATTGAAACAAAAAATACAAATGATCAATAAAACAAAAATTAGTTTTTTGAAAAGATAAACAAAATTGACAAATCATTAACTAGACTGACTAAAAAAGAGCTAAGACCAAAAAAAAAAATAAAATCAGAAATAAAAAAGGAGACATCACAACAGATACACAGAAATACGAAGGATCACTAGAGACTAGTATGAACAACTATACACCAATAAGTTTCAAAACTTAGAAGAAATGGAGAAATTTCTGTATACTTATAATGTACCAAAACTGAATCAAGAAAATATAGAAGACCAACAAGTAACAAGATTAAATCAGCAATAAAAAGTTTCCCAAAAAAGAAAAGTCCAGGACTCAATGACTCTACTGCTGAATTCTACCAAACCTTTAAAGAAGAATTAATACCAGTTATACTCAACTATTCCAACATATCCAGATCAATAAACATCATACATCACATCAACAGAATGAAAGCAAAAAAAGAAAACAAAACATATGATCATCTCAACAGATGCAGAAAATGCATTTTGATAAAATTCAACATCCCTTCTTGATAAAAACTCTTAATAAATTAAGTATAGAAGGAAAATACTTCAAAATAATAGAGGTCACATATGACAAACCCACAGCTAACATTATACTGAATGGGGAAAAGTTGAAATCTGTTCCTTTGTGAACTGGAACAAGACAAAGATGCCCAATCTCACCACTGTGATTCAACATAGTACTAGAAGTCCTAGCCAGAGCAATTAGGCAAGAGCAAAAAGTAAAGGGCATTCGAATTGGAAAGTGAGAAGTCAAATCATCCCTGTTTGCAGATAATATGGCCTTATATACAGAAAAACAAAAGGACTCTACCAAAAATTCTTAGATCTAATAAACAAATTCAATAAGGTTGTAGGATACAAAATCAACATACAAAAATTAGTAGCATTTCCATAGATGAAGAAGCTAGCTGAAAAAAAAAATCAAAAAGGCAATCCCATTTACAAATAGCTATAAAAATAAAATAAAATATTTAAGAATAAATTTAACCAAGGAAGTGAAACATCTCTATAAGGAAAACTACAAAACATGGATTTAAAAAAAAACTGAAAAGGATATAAACAAATAGAAAAACCTCCTGTACCATGGATTGAAAGAATTAGTATTGTTAACATGACCATACTACCCAAGGCATCTACGGATTCAATAAACTCTCTATCAAAATGCCAATAACATTTTTCACAGAAATAGAAAAAAAAATCCTAAAATTTTTATGGAACCACAAAAGAGCCCAAATAGCTAAAACGCTCCTAAGCAAAAAGAACAAAGCTGGGTGGCATCAAACTACCAGGCTTCAAAATATACTACAAAGTTATAGTAACCAAAACAGCCCAGTACTGGCAGAAAAACATGCACATATGTTAATGGAACAGAATAGAAATTAGTCCATGTATCTACGGCCAACTAATTTTTGAGAAAGTTGCCAAGAACACTTACTGGGGAAAGGATAGCCTGTTTTTATTTAAAAAGAGACTGATGCTGGGATAACTGAATAGCCACATGCAGAGGAATGAAACGATACCATCATGTCTCGTCCTGTCAAAAAATCAACTCCAAATACATCCAAGACCTAAATTTAAGTTCCCAAATTATAAAACTACTAGAAGGAAAAATAGGGGAAATTGTTCAGGACATCAATCTGGGAAAAGATTTTATGAATAAGACCTCACAAGCACAAACAACAAAAGCAAAACTAAACAAATGGATGGAATTATATCAAACTAAAAAGCTTTTGCATAGAAAAGGAAACAATCAACAGAGTGAAAAGACAACCCGCATAATGGGATAAGGATTCCTCTGATAAGGAATTAATATCTAAAATATATAAGAAACTCATGCATTTCAAAAGCAAAAAAAAAAAAGCTAACAATCTTATTTAAAAATGGGTATATGATCTGAACTGATATTTCTCAAAGTATTACATACAAATAGCCTACAAATATATGAAAAATGCTCAGCATCACTAATCATCAGGGAAATACAAATCAAAACCACAATGAGGTATCACTGCACCTCAATTAGGATAGCTATTATCAAAAAGACAAAAAATAACAAATGCTGGTGAGGATGTGGAGAAAAAGGACCTCTTATACACTGTTGTTGGGATTGTAAACTGGTACAGCCACCATGTAGAACAGTATGGAGGTTACTCTGCAAACTACAAGTAGAACTACCATATGATCCAGCAATCACACAACTAGGGATTTATCCAAAGGACAGGAAAATAAATCAGTATTTCAAAGAGACATCCACATACCCATGTTTACTGCAGCACTGGTCACAATAGCTAAGATAGGGAATCAACCTAAGTGTCCAATAATAGATGAATGGATATAGAAAATGTGGTATATCTGCATGATGGGATACTAGTCACACATAAGCAAGAATAAAATCCTGTCATTTTCTGCAACATGGATGGAACTGGAGGATAGTATGTTAAGTGAAATAAACAAGGAATAGAAAGTTAAACACTGCATGTTTTCACTTATATGTGGAAGCCAAAAAAAGTTAATCTTGTAGAAGTAGAAAGTAGAACAGAGGATACTGGAGGCTGGGAAGAACATGGAGAGGGGAGGAGTAGAGAGAGATTTATTAAAGGATACAAAATTACAGCTAGATAGGAGTAATTCTTATACCTAGGAATAAGTTCTAGTGTTCTACACCACTGTAGCATGACTATAGTTAATAGTGACAATATAGTTTCAAATAGCCAGAAGAAGGATATTGAACGTTCCCAACACAAAGAGATTATAAATGTTTGCATTGATGGGTATGCTAACTACCCTGAAAAATCACTGTACATTATATGTATTGAAATATCACTAGGTACCACATATAAGTGCACATTATTATTATACGTAATTGACATATTATATGTCAATTAAAAATAAAATAAATTAGACTTAAAAAATGAAAAAAAATCTATTATATGTTTTATACAAGAAACTTACTTTAAATATAAGGACATATATAGATTAAAAGTAAAGAGACAGAGAAATATATACCACTAACTCTCAACAAAAGAAAGCTGGAGTAGCCATGTTAATTTCAGACAGAGCAGACTTCAGAGCAAGGAAAATTATTAGGGATAAAGAGGGCAGTCTGAGATGTGATTAATTCTGAGAAATAAAGGAAAGGAGTGACTAGATTTCACACTTGTCAGGGGAGACTTGGTTAGTATGAGTGGCCACCGTGATGCAGGTCATGGACAGACAGCTGGATTTAGCAGGAATTCAACTCAATTTGACCAACCACTTCTACAGACGGAATGAATGAAAAACCTTCTGTTAGAGGTGTGGGTTTGAGGTGACAGTCAGGGTCCAAATGTAATGAGAAACGAGTAGGTTTCCAAATGGAATTGATGCTGGGGTGAGAGGCAGAGACCTGAGGCCACAATCTGAGGAGCCAGGTTCTTAAAATGGCATTAATATGTGGGTATGTTCAAAGGCATCAACCGTCACACAGGAAGCAAGGAAGACAAGGAGCGTGGGAAGGAGAAGCAGCCAGTGGATTTGGCAACAAGGAGGCAACTGCAAGATTCTTGAAGGCCAGAAGTGAACCTAATGCTCCTGTGCCAGCCCTCCTCATGTCATCCATTCATTCACCTGAAAGCTATTTATTAAGGAACTTACTATGTGCCAGGCACAATCCAATACATCAAGGAACAAGAAAGGCAGGCCACCTGCTTCTCTGACTCGAACAGTGTCGCAGAGGTGGAGACGAGAAGTTTACTTGTCTAGGCAAGCAGGACATTATGGCGCAGTAATAGTGAGTGCTCTAACAAGGGCAGCTTATTAGAGCAATGTGGAGAGTTTGCTATGACAGCAGCACTCAATCTAGGTTTGGGGGTTGGAGGGTAGGAAGTATGACTTGGAGAGAGTCACCCCCCAGTTAGGAACAATGCTAGTATATAGTAGTTAGAACAAGTAACACCACCTGCTGTAACAAAAAAGCTCCAAATTTTAGTGACTGTTATGTATTGAATTGTGTCCCCCAAAAAGATATGTTGAAGTCCTAACGCCTGGTACCTGTGAATGTGACCATATTTGGAAACACGGTCTGTGCAGATATAATCAAGCTAAGATGAATTCATAGTGGATTTAAGGTGAACCCTGATCCATGATTGGTGTCCTTATTAGAGAAGAAAAATGTGGACACGTATGTAGACACACAAGGAGAACACCATGTAAGGACAGTGGCAGAGATTGGCATGGAGCATCTATAGGCCCAGGAATGCCAAGGTCGCCAGCAACTGCCAGAAGCTGAGAAGAGACAAGGAAGGATCCTTCCCCAGAGTCTTTACAGCAAACATGGCCCAGAGCTGCCTCCAGAAAGGTGAAACAAGACATTTCTGTTGTTTTAAGGCAACCCAGCCTGCAGTACTTTGTCACGGAGGCTTAGCATACTAGGCAAGTGTTTCCTTGTCTGCCGTCCACTCCAGGTCAGTGGAGTGATTGGCATTAGGGTAGGGGGTGGCTCTGCTCCACAGAGTGTCTCAGAGATCCAGGATCCTTCTGTCTTGTCACTCCCCCTTTCTCCACGGCCCCCACAAGACCCTCTGTGGGGACTGAGCAGTGAGAAGACAGAGAGAACATGGAGGCCTCACAGGAGGCTTTAGGGTCAGATTGCACCTACATCCCACTGGCCAACGCAGTCATAGGCCCCTAGCTCCAACCACAAGGAAGATGGAAATGTCATCTCGCTGTGTATCCAGGAAGAAAAGGAAGCATTTTTGGAGAAAACATAGCATTGCATTTTCTCTGCCCCAAAACTCAAGCTTTTTTTGAACTAAAAGGAAAGAGCTCCTTTGAAGCTTCCTGAGATGATTCCTGGTTCCATTGCTCCAGGGTATGATGGGAAAGACTATTTCCATTACCTGCATCATGTACAATTCTAGTGTAATTGATGATTCAACGGTGCAGACCAAAGTGTCCAAACCCTTAAGGTCTGCCGTCACGGGGCCCCCTCCAGTCTCTGGGCTGTGGACAAGCTCTTCCCTTCCCAGGCCTTCCTAACTCAGTTGCATTCCTTTCTGGGTAAAGCAAGCAGAGCTTGCTCTTGTTTCAAGGTGGGAAACTGCTTTGGTCTCTGATGTCCTTCCAGATGAGGCCAAGTAGAGCTGCCCTGCTCTGCTGCAAACTGTTGAGGCCCTTGGAGCATTTTCTCTGGGAAAGAAGCCAGAGCTCCTCCAACCCCCTGGGAACTGAATGCCAGCAAAGCACGACTGGCCCTAGGCCCAGCTAGGAATGGCAGGAGCAAGACAGATCTGTGCACACGTTTCTCCTCCATTATCATCCTATTGTATCTGGAGCCCAGGAGAGGAGATGGAAGCACTGGCAATTAATCTGGGGCTCATGGCGCAGCCAATCCAATCCCACTCCCTGTGCTGCAGGGTCATTTCCATTTCTCTTTTATTTTGACAAGCATATTAATCAGCAGAGGTGAGTGGCATTATTAAAGCAGCTGCGAGGGCCTATACTCTCCCCACAACCCTGCCACACTCAGTCGTAAGTGGCAGCCCCTCCCCAGAAGCAAGGCTCCTGCCCAGCTCCCCAAGTGGAGCTTTCCTCTTTTCAGATATCTCCACGTACGCGTACATGTGAGCTCACACATGCACGCACATACACGTGCCGGCACTCACACCCACGTGCCCCCACCAGGCACACAAACACTGATGTGCCCATCAGAGGACGCCTGCACGGGCAAGGAGCCGGACTCCGCACTGCTCATGGCGCAGAGGTACAGCAGGTCTTACTGCATTTGCTTCTCTCTGTCCTCGTCCAGACCAGTCTTCACCGTAGAGAGAAAATATTAAAATACCATTGGCCTCCAAGCTTCTAGAAGCTGACCTGTCCATGCGTAAATGACACAGCTATTTAATTTCAAAAGAGCTTTAAATTCCTTCTGGCAAGAGGAGAATAGATTGAACCCCTTAACTCATAAGATGGAACCAGAGAATTACAAGAGGAACCAGGTAGAGAGGTTGTTGTGGCAAAGACTTTAAGCACAATTGTAGGGCATTGTTTTCATAATTGTGTGTATTTACATTAAACCATTGAAGGCATCGTAGCTGATGAATTGACCACCAGAAGTTCATTCTGTGATAGTTTCTCACTTGTGCTAGACACCAGGTGTGCGCTGGGTCCGGAGGCTACAAATTCGCTTCAAAGAATCTGGTCCCAAGGCTGCCCACAGCCTCACAGGGCAGGTGCACGTGCTACAGCTGCATCAGTGGATACTGGGAAGGAGCAGAGGAGGTGATAGCTTTGGGTGCACTCGCCTCACCTGGGAGGTGCAGAGCTGAGCCATTTCGTGCTCCGTCTGCATTGAGCGAATGAAGATAGGAAGCACTGCATGTGTGGCCCACACCCGGAAACATAACCCATATCCATTAACAGTCGAGTGGAAGCTGAGCAGGGAGCTTGGAAACTAAGAGGCTGACAGCCAGGGGTAATCAGATTGTGTGCTCAGATTCCACACTGAGGAAGAGCCTGCTCACACTCATTCCAAGGTCCAAAGGTGGAGAGAAGAGTAGACAATCAGTGCACACTTACCACCTTATGGGAAAAACAGTACAAATTCTTGCCATCATAATGGGAGGTGACATTCGTGACATCTTTGTTCAAAGAAAGGGGACATTATGCTCCCTGGTCTTCAACCCAGCCTCTTTGGCATGGAAATTTTTAAGATAAAATAGGGCTTGTGGTCCAAAGCCACTGAAAGAGCATTCTCTGCCTTCTCACTCCCATATTTTTATCCATATCAAATCAGATTAAAATGAACAATAGAAAATTCCATGAAAGATGAAAAAAAGAAGCCACACAAACTTACATAAGAGAATTGGGAAATTCGATCAATATTTATTTAACAGAAATTTATTGAATATTTACATGTGCTGACACTGTTTCAGGTACGTGGAGATATCAGTGAACAAAACAAGATTCTGGCTCTCACTGAAGTTACATCATAGCAGTTGGAAACAAGTAAAAGAGATGTAATAAGCAAATAAATGGTCCAGAAAATAGTAAAGAGTAGAGCAGAGCTGAGTCAAAGCAGAGGGGGCAGAGTAGCTCAGGAATTAAGTGAAGCTGGTCAGAGGAGGCTTCATTGAGAAGGTGGCCTTTGAGCAAAGACTTGAAGGAAGTGGAGGAGTGGACCCAGCTGACACGCAGAGAAGAGTGTGCACATTTCTGAGGTTACCGCAGATGGTTGCAGCACGGGGAGTGAAGGAGAGAGTCCTGGGAGCTGAAGTCAAGAAGCAGCAGAATCCAGGTCAGCGAGGCCTGAGGGCCACGCAAGGACTTTGTCTTTTCTGAATAACATGGAGGCCTTGAAGGTTATTAGCGCAGGAGTGACATCAGGTGACATCCTCTGGCTGCTGTGTTAAGAACACATTATAGGGGAACAAGGACAGAGACAAGGAAACCAGTTAGGTGATGGTGCTTGGGCCAAGGTAGGAGCAGAAAAGAGTGAGAAGTGGTCAGGTTCTCAGTGTACCCTGAAGATAGAGCCAATAGGGATATGACAGGCTGCATGTGGGATATGAAAGGAAGAGCAAAGTCGAGGATGCCATCAGGGTCCAGCCTGAGCTATTGGGATGGTGGAGTTCCTATTTACTGGCATGGGGAAGGTGGCAGTGAACAGAATCAGGTTGGAGAAAAGCAGTTCTGTCTTAGCTAAGATGACCTTGAGACGTCCTTAGACATCCAGTGAAATGTTGAGTAGGCAGTTGGGTATATGAGTCTGGAGTTTGGGAGAAAGACTTGGGCTAAAGACATAAATATGGGGGTCACAGCATACGCATGGTATTTAAACCCTTAGATGAGATGGGATCATCAAAGAAGAGGGTTTTGATAAAGAAGAGGACAAAGGCCTGAGTCGGAGGCACTCCACATTACAAGGCCATGGACAAGAGGAGAAACCAGCATAGTTGACAGAAAAGGAAAGCCAGGTAGTGGTGTCCTAGAAGACAAGTGTAGAAAATGTTCCAAGGAGAAGGAAGTACTTCAGGAGTCAAATGTTGCTAATGGGTCAAGTAGGATGAGGACTGAGCAGCAGGGAGGTCATGGTGACCTTGACAAGAGCAGTAAGGTGGGTGCAGGGAGGTTAAGGCCTGATTAGAGTGGGATCAAAGAAAGTGGTAGGAAATGAATTAATAACAGTGAGTGACATGTTTCAAAGAGTTTTGCTTCAAATGAGGGGCAAAGAAATAGTACAGAAGCTGGAGGAAGAATGATTATGAGAGTTATGTTAAGATGAGAGAAATGATAGCAAGCTTGTTGGGAGATAGGAATGACGTGATGGAAAGCAAACGCTTGATGCAGGAGAGAGCGGGTGGAATATCTACAGTGCGAAAGCTGAGATCTCGCGCACTAGGCAGGAGTGTGGTTCTATCTCTGAAACAATCAAGAAGGTGGACATAGCGTGCAAGGAAAGGTGGATCAGTAAAGGTGGCAAGACTGTCTTTGGAACTTATCTGGTTACTTAAATTTTTTCAATAAAGTTGGAAGCTAAGAGAGAGGATGGGGTTGAAGATGTTGGGGATTTGAGAAGAGAGGAAAAGATGTGACATGGTCATTTAGAGAGTATGAGATAGATGGGACTCAAGATATACAACAGGGTTGCCAAGCAGCACAAATGGCCCCCAGGGCTTCACAGCCATGAAGTTAGAGCCGATCTGTCACCATGGTGTGTTTTTCTCTGCAGGTACGGTGAGCTGCACTGAGGCAGAGAAGGAACAGGCAGAGAGCTGGATTTAACCAGGGCTATGGTTTGCCAAGCTGGAAGAAGACAAGAGCAAGGGAGTGTTCATAGTGATTGACCATGAGATTTGAGTGGGAAAAGAGGGGTGAGGAAAAGTGAAAATGAGGATTTCTGCTTCCAGTCAAGATGGAGTAACAGGGACCAGATTTGCCCTCCTATCTTAAACAACTAAAAAAATAGTGCTGTCTGTCCTCTCTCTCTCTCTTTCAAATCAAACAATGATGTTTAGACATTGGAAAACAGATAGCACTCATAGGAATCCCTAAGAGACAAACACACACAAAAAAAACAAGTTGAACCCATGATTGCAGCACAGTAAGGGAGACCCTAGGCAGAACCCAGTGATCTCCCTGAGCTGCAAAGATGGAGCTGGGGCTCTGAGGAGACCACAGCAGCTAGACCCTCAGAGAGGACCACTGCACAGAAAGGCCACTCTGGAGAGCCCCAGAGAGCTGCAGAGGGTCCCCTTGACTCTTTGGCTGAGTGCACTCGAGTGTGAGGAGAGTGGGCAAAGCTGAGGAAGAATCATTGTACAGGATCAAAAACTCTCTCCTTAACTGCAACCCTGAATGAAGCTCAAGAATATTAAAATAATACAAGAATATTCAGCATCAACAAAGTAAAACGTGGTAGGATCAGTGGAATAGATATCCCAATGGGCTCGAAGGATTACTGGGCTTGGAACTCTAGAGGCAGGAAGCTCGAAATGTAGCCTGTGGCAGTCAGAAGGGGGTGAAAATGAGAGCAGCAGGGCTATCATTATTGCTAATGACAGCATCTTGTATAAAATTATGATGCAAATGGAGGATGAGATGGTTGGAGGAGTGGGGTTCAAGAACTGAGAAACCACGTATGTGAAGGATCACGTGTGAGCACGCTGAAGCTATTAAGACAGCTGCAATATTGGAGAAAATGACAGTGGCAATCGAGGGGACTTGCTTTGGGAACAATGTGGGCTGTGGGATAGGCTTAAATGCCAACGGATTCTCCCCTTTCCTCCTCCCGCTGCCTCTCTGGTCCCCGCAGCAGCGAGAAACTAAGCTGGAGGTCAGGTGTGGTCACTCCAGAAATAGCTCGCTTCTTGAATATGTTTGTGGGATTATCCCAGCCTGAACCTTTCATTTATTTTGAGCTTGAGCTGCTATAGAACGTGCCATTTTTAATGGAATATTTCTTGAGCTTCATATCTTTAAGCATCTCAATTGCTCTGTATTTCCGGTGCACTTGAACCAGCTGTGCTAGGCCCCGCTGCTTATGAGGGAGTGAGCGTTCCACAGTCCTGGCTTTATTGGAGGAGCTGAGACAGTCTTCAAGCTGCAGTATGGGCATTATGATGACATAAAAGCTACCAGGTTACATCTCAGGATGGCTTCTGTCCAAAATTCTTGTGAGAAGATGGTGGTATAGAAGATCAAAGACGTGAAATTAAACTGAACAATTCAACCTAGGAGTTAATTTGCTTAAATGATGGAGGACAAGGTTGCCTAAGGATAAATTTGGAAATTTTTTCAAAAGAAAAGACAGGCTGATGTTGCTGCCAGAGAGAGCTCCACCTTGAAGTTTCAAGACTTCAAAGCGAGACTGGCAGAGTAAAATGGACTAGAACCCTAAGCCTCCACTTAGGGCTCCCCTAGCATCCTTCTTCCTGGATCTGTGGACCACCTCCAGACCTGACCTCTGCTGAGTAAGGGCTACTCAACAGTAGGATCTGTTGAAGATCTGTCAGCATTTAAGCCCAAGCTCTTGGCCCCCCAAAATGTCTTCAGTTCCCCAAGAAAGTTTTTTAAAAAAATAAAAAATAAGAGAAGTGTCCATGACCCTCGCAGCTGGCACCAACTTTAGTTCCGTAAATGAGATGACTTGAGGAAGTCAAAGTATTTCTTGGGTCCAAGTATCAACACATATGGCACAGTCAGAATAGAGCCAGCAGGACTGGTATCCCAGGCAAGAATGGAGTTATGAGGAGGGTGGGGTGTAAGACAGGGCATTGGTCTGCTGAAATTCAGTGTGCAAACAGCTTCACAGTCACCTAGATTGACTTTCCTCTGAGTCAAGCAGCTTCCAACATACCTCCTCACGGCCTGGGCCTGGGGTGCTCTCAGTGCCCAGGGAAGAGCCAGCAGAAGAGAAAAGCATCATGGTGGCAGCTCAGCCACCCCAAGAGGGTCACAGAGGCGGGGACCAGGCAGACCCTCCTTCCAGGCAGAGAGGAAGGTGGACAAACTACCTGGGTGAGTGAGCTAAGGGTCTGGAAAAATCTGAAGATGAGATTCTTCCTCTTCATAAAACAAACAGGTACCTGAAGGCAGGAGACCCTGCTCCCGGCTGTAGGAGGGACAGGAGAGCCTATCCACCATGACAACCCCAGCTGAGGCCAGCAGGCAGGTGCCTGGCACCATGGACACATGGGTGGGGAAGGGGACACCAGGAACTTGTCCACCTTTAGTCCTGCCCAGACCCTGCCAGGTGGGAGTTAGAGGCTGTCTACACGGCCAGCTTCTCCACGGGGCCTGAGCAGGCGGTTGCCTGAGACTCTATCCATCTCATCGCCCAGTGCACACGTTAGAGGGTGGGAGCTCGCACCTAAGGGAGATGACCAGACTGAGCTCTCCCTGGTCTACTGGGGGCTTCAGGGTGGCGGCGGATGCGAGCCTGTGTCCGCCCAGAGGAACGAATCACGAAATGACGTCCTCTGCTGCCCTCTGCTGCCAACTCTGCTGCATTGCAGATGGCCGGGGACGCTGGTTCACTAGGGACCTAGAAGAGCGTCCTGTGTGCAGACGTGATTTCTCTTCCACCTGCTTTTGTGCATTTTGCGTCACCTCATTGTGACGCTGTTGCTTACCGAGCGAACCTCAATGACATTCCCTAGCAACTAGGGGCTTGCCTTTAACTCCGGGCGCAAACACCTCCGGCCCTCCACCCCCGTCAGTGTCAGGTTGGTGGGGCTGAGTGTGCTCTCGCCACCTGCCGCTGCCACGCGGTGAGTGCCCAGGAACGGCTCGGACCCGTGCAGGAGAACACATCCGATGGTGGGAAGACGTGTGTGCCCAGAGCTGGACTTAGGTCGCCTCAGGGGCCTTCCAGCTCTTTATACAGAGTTGCTGGGCTCATTGTCTGGGATGCTAAGAAATAAAATTTAGTAGTTTGGGTCCTCTCTGGCAGCAGAGCAACCGCCACTTAGAGCTTGGAGCCCTCCCCACCCGACAGCGGCTGGACACGCAGTCGCCGTGCCCACAGAGAGAACAAGCCAAGCATTTGGCTGCTTGGACCAGACACCAGGGCTCCTTCTGTTCACAAAGATGTCCTGTGGTCCTACAACGTGCCAGTTGTCACTCCGGGCACCAGGGACAAGACAGCGTTCGAACAGATATAAACCCATCCCTGGGGGCACTGGCGTTTGCTTTGAGATGCTTCCATGTGTGGAACCACAGGGCTCTCAGACAGCTCGCAGCTCACAGTTATGTGGTTTATCTATGGCCCCAAAGAGAAAAGGATCCCGCACATCTGCAGAGCTAGTTAGGGACAGTCTGGGACATGCCTGTGTGCTTTCCATGCGATTTGCATTTGCACAATTCAGTGCACCCCTTCGGTCTCAGGCGGAGACATCCCTTATGTCTGGAGGAAGGGGCAAAGCAAAAGGAAAGGGGCAAGGGAGAATGAAACCACACCACTCCGATGGTGCTGAACTCCAGCAGCCACTGTCGCGGGGAAGACAGACGGTGAAATAAATGATGTTTCCCAGGCATACAGAGAGTATTAATTAGACTTAGCTATTTACCAGCTAAGTGCTGAAAGGGACCATGGTAATTAAAAGAGCTAATCAGATTTTCAAAGGGCACCGATACCATGTAAACATAAGGGGATTATACTTTCTGTTCTCAGGATGTCATTTTAAGCTGTTAGGGGTGAGATGTTCTGGCTGTTTAATCCTCTAGTAGAGAAAGCACAAACCTGTTGGCTGCCCACCCCTGGGGAGGGACCAACAGACCCTGAATTAATGCCAGGGCCTCCCGAACACACCACCAAACTTTGATAGTGGACTGAAAACTAATGGACCACACACGCATTTACACTATCAATTGTAAGTATATACGGCTCTTCCAGGTCTTGATCTTGTTTTTGCTTTAATCACCCAAGGTGCTACTAAGTTTATATCGGGATTTTTTATTGTTTTTTCCCTATCAGTGGTTACAAAACATATGCGCCCATCATTTGCCGTTTGCCCTTAGGTCTTCCAGAACCTTCCTCTGTAAATAGTATTTCTCAGGCTGTCTTGTCAACTGGTTTCCATTTGGGTTTGGCCAATGGGAAGCTGAGCCAAGAGATGGAGGTGAGAGGAAGAGGGAAGCCAGAGTATATCTTCCCTCCCCTCCACCCTTCTCTTTCCATGATGTCCCTGGAGGTAGCTGCCTCTCCTAAGTGCTGGGTGTTAGCCCCACGTCCAGCCCTTGGTCCCAGTTGCCACTGGGAGACTCAACTGTGAGCTCTACCTTGGCTCCCCCAGATCTAATCTTATGAGCAGTTGAAGCTAATCTCTGGGATGCCAAGCTACCTGTTGGCCATTGCCAAAAGTGTGTAACTAATGCCTTGTGTTAAATTCCTTCTGTTAGTCCTCCTAGCGTGGGATATTTTCCTGACTGAACCTTAATTAATACAACATGTAACTATGGTATAAATGTTTTGACATTAAAAATGTTCCTCATTATTTGGATACTGTCTTAGATCATTTGTGCTGCTATAACAAAATACTTGAGAGTAGGTAATTTATAAAGAACAGAAATTAATTTCTTATAGTTCAAGAGGCTGGGAAATCCAAAAACAGGTGCTGGCACATTTGGTAGTCCGATGAGGGCTACTCTCTGCTTCTTGGATGGCACCTTATTGCTGCATCCTCTGGAGAGAGCAGTGCTATGTCCTCACTGTTCTAGAGACCAAAGGGCAGGAGAGCTGGATGCTATTGGAGCCTCTTTTATAAGGGCCTTAATCCCATTTGGAAGGGAGAAGCCCTCATGGCCTAATCACCTCTTAAAGCCCCCACCTCTTAACACCATCCCATTGACGACACCTGTATTTTGGAGAAGACACAGTCAAACCTTAGCAGCTTAGAAGCTACTACAGCATAGGCAGTCAATCCACACATCTCCTTGTTGCATCTAAACATTCTAGAGCAACTTGTTCTTCACAGTGGCGATGTACTTTTTAGCCTCAGTGTAATGTTCCAATCCCTGAGATTCAGCTTATACTCACCAATTTTGTGACCTTAGGCAAGAGTTGAGAGTTGAATTGTGCCTGCCCCACAAAGAGATACGCTGAGATTTCAATCTACAGTACCTCAGAATGTGACCTTATTTGGAAGTAGGGTCACTGCAGATGTAGTTAGTTAAGACGAGGCCATATGTGAGCAGGGTGAGCTCTTAATTCAATATAACTGGTGCGTTGTAAGAAGACGGTCATGTGAAGACAGACACAAGGAGAATAGCATGTGGGGATGGGGGCAGAGGTTGGAGCGATGCATCTACAAGCCAAGGAATGTCAAGGACACATGGCCACCAGCAGCAGCTAGGCAGAGGCAACGAAGCGTCCTCCCCTGCAAGTTTCAGGGAAAGCACAGAGTAGCTGACACCTTGATTTTGGACTTTGAACCTCCCGTAAATGGGACACGATACATTTCTGCTGTTTTAAGCTACCCAGTTTGTGGTGCTTTGTTGCTGCAGATCCAGGAAACTAATACAGCAAGACACTCACCTCTCCCATCTAGGTTTTCTTTTCATCATTAAAACAAGGATGATCTGTCCCATCCAATTCTCTGGGTTGCATGAGGTCTGGATGAAACTGGGGACTTGAAAGGAGTTGTAACTAGGAAGCAATGTCCGTGTGCAAGGTGGTTCTGTAATTGCAAAAGAAGAGAGGAAGCTGCCCAAGGAAAACATAGCTTCCAGGAGAAGAGTTAAGGGAGAGGGAGACGCAATGTCAGTAGGTGGGGAGAGAATCATGCACAT
>CAUYSK010030424.1:0-40407 GCA_963575035.1 Avahi laniger
CATGTTGTTTCAAATAATTGAAATTTTCCACATTTTAAAGGCTGAATAATTTTCCATTGTATATATATACCACATTTTCTCTATCCATTCGTCCATTGCTAGACACTTAGGTTGATTTTGTAACTTGGCTATTGTCAATAATGCTGCAATGAAGATATCCCTTCAATATACTAATTTCAAGTCCATAGGATACATAGCCAGAAATGGGATTGCTGGATCATATGGCAATTCTATTTTTAGTTTTTCACTGTTTTAGTTTTCAGTGGACAGATCTTTCACTTCCTTGGTTAAATTTATTCCTAAGGTCTTATTTATTTATTTATTTATTGTAGCTATTGTAAATGGGATCATTTTCTTGATTTTTTTTTTTTTGGATAGTTCTTCTTTAGTATATATAATAGTAATGCTACTGATTTTTGTGTGTTGATTTTGTATCCTGAAACTTTATTGTATTTGTTTATCAGTTCTAACAGTTTTTTGGTGGAATCTTTAGGGTTTTGTGTATATATGATTATGTCATCAGCAAACAGCAACAATTTTACTACTTCTTTTTCTATTTAGATGCCTTTCATTTTTTTCTCTTGCCTAATTCCTCTGGTAAGAGCTGCCAGTATCATATTGTATGGAAGCAGTGAGAGTGGACATCCTTGTCTTGGTCCAATTCCTAGAGGAAAAGCTTTCAACCTTTCACTGTTGAGTATAATGCTGAGCAGGGTTATAGGTTGGGTCCCAATGTTCGACAGTTACTGCTCAGGATGGCCAGAACCAGCTGCTATGTTTGGTAGAAATGCGCAGTTGACATTTGCCTTCCTGCTGGGCAGAATCTTGGGGTGGGCTCTAAGGCTGAGGTGAAACACTATTTGTGCTTCCAGGTGGGGCTGGTCTATCCCCCATGCTTAGCCAAAATGTACCATAGTGGGCATCTCACTCCCTAGGTGGGGGTTTGGATCTTAAACCAGCTCGGTCTTTCTACAGTGCTTCTGAGAGTGATCAGCTCAGCTTTGTGGGTGGACTCTGCTGCTGGTACCTCTGACCAGACGCCTTTGCTGGCACACACAGAGCTACCATCAAGATACAGGTACTGTCGCTGTGAGCAACACCCCCTTTGTAAAATCTGTCTGACCCCAGGTTGCCTATCCATGCCATACCTTCTGTGTGCCCTGTATGCGGGACCAGAATGGGCTTCCTGGGAGGCATCTTGGAGTGCCAGAGAAGCAGGATGTCTGCCTCAGGCTCTCTTTCCTCACTGTAGAAACCTTGAACCCAGGGGAATCCTCTCTGTGTGGCACTGTGTCAGCTTAGGAGGGTAGAGGGGCAACACAGTTAGAGTGAGATCGTTCTGTTACACTTCTCATGTAGTTTTTATTTAGTTCTTTGATCTATGTGGGTGTCTCGGGCTTATTTCCAAGCTTTGGAGTTTCACCAACGTATTCTTGTCTACAAATAGTTGCTAGTTGAACTTTCTAGGTGGAGGGAAGAGGCTGGGACTTCCTATTCTGCCATCTTGCTGAGGTCACTTCCCTTGTTTCAGGATTTTTAATATAAAGCTATTTGTCAGGTTAATTGCTGAATGTTGTTTAACACTCCTATATGTGAAGGATATATTATATTGTAAAAACATAAATTTGGAGTCACATGGAAGAAAAGAAGAGCAGGAAGAATTACTTATATAAATTATGAGGTCCCATATGCACTCTGAAACATTGTTTTCCTTTTTCTACATAAGAGTCAATTCAGAAAAATAAAATGTTTGTACAGTGTATTTCTTAAACGTCATTTCTTCTTTTTTTGTGTCAATTACTGTTGCTCGTCCTCAGTTTTATTTTAAACAGTTTTATGGAGGTATAATTGACATATGCTAAACTGAACACATTTAACAAATCTTGACATATGCACACATCTATGAGACCATCACTATAATCAAAATAACCAGTATATCCATCACCCCCAAAATTTCCTCTTGCCCCGGTAGTTTCTTGCATGTGACCTTTCCCATGACCTCTCCCCTCCCTATATAGTATATCCTTTTTTCCCTGGTTTCTTTTATACATGTCTTTTGGAATAAATATTTTCAGATTTATCCAATTTGTAGCATGTTATCAATAGTTCATTGTTTCTGTTGTTGACTGGTATTTCATTGCATGTGTCTCAGGTCACAAAGGTATTTTCTTGTTTTTTTTTTTTTTCTAGAATATTCAAGGGATTCAGTTTAGTCTCCTGGAGGAGGAGGGAGAGCAAAGATCATGGAGAAACAGTGATAGTATTTTTGGCTGAGACTGCAAAGGAGAGGGGTGGTAAGTTTTGGAAAGAGCAGAGATCCTTTCAAAGTGATCAGCAGCAGTGCTCTGGGATGTGTCAAGAACTCAGAAAGCAATCCTTTGACTTGGTATTGTTAAAAAGGCTAATGAAACTAATAAACAACATACTATATGAATTCATTTCAAGTTGCATAGTTTCTTTATATTGCTCTTCTTGGAATAATTGTCTAATCTAGGCCTGTAACTTGTGCTGGCCTGGGGGCTTTGATCTGGGGTATGAGGTATGTGTCTCTGTGTGTGCTTGTGTGTTATAGTATTAATAGTAGTAGTAGTAGTAGTAGTTTTATTGCAAGCAGTTCGAAGCTGGTTGCTATTTATCTTTTCTTTTCTTCTCTGTTTCACCTGACAATTTTCTGAGTTAACTATTTATGCTGCAGAAAAATTAAAATGAGATATGCAAGCAACTTGTTGCTATATCAACTTTCTATTTTCTCTCTTGACTCAATTTAACTCTATATGATAAATATTATTTCACAATTTGCAGTTTGGGATTCCAGCCACTTCTCATTTTTAGTATAGCTCCTAGTGTTCGTACATTTAAATAGATTTCCATAGGTTTTAAGAATACATGTTTACTCTGATACTGTTTTACCAAATCTTTTTTTGGTATGTTAAAATACCAAGAACACAGTTTTACTTAAAAACAGATATTTTTGTGCCTCTCCCCATCATTTTTTCTAGGAAGCAGTCAAAGCCACAGGCACAGTAGGAATTTAAATGTAATTTATAAAATCCTGCTCCTCTCATTTCTCAGACTCTGGTGAATTTGTTCCAGGCTTCCTTTCCTCCTCTTCTAAGCCTGAATCAGTGTCAGTTAACAATGCTTGGACAACATACTGATTGGTTTCTAGGATATTTGAGCTCCACCTCACAGGTTGGCAAAGCCCTCTCTCATTGGCAATGGAACAGTTTAATAGTGACTGCGTTGAATCAGGTTGAGTTGGATTTCTACTGGATCTTAATTTTACTACCTATAAAATGAGAAAAATGAAAGATTCCTGAAAAGGGACCAAAGAAGACATCTTGAAGCTATATGAGCTGCTTATCCCTGAGGCTGACACTTGCTTGACTTCACTAAGCTCAAAGCAGAGCTGGACCTTGAACCCAGGTCTCTCCTATGTCAAGTACATTACATCAGATTCATTATGGGGCATTTTCTTCTATTCCTCTAATGGAATGTAAAGAACTATAGTAATTGAGACTTCTTAGGTATAAGTGGGTGTAGAATAATGATGCTACTGCTTTTTGATAGGTGGATTAGTTTGATACAATGATAATAGATCTTCACAATTTGGACATTTTATAAACAAGAATTATAACAGACTCTTTTGCAGGAAATTCTGTCCAAAACTTTGATTAAAGCAGCTTAATAGCAAAATAAATTTATATACATAAAACATAGAACTCAAAAAAGATGGCACATGACCAAACGGTATGAAATTTCTGTTAACAACTTTAATGCATATGTCCCAATTTCTACTTTTTCTAAAAACCTGATTCTTTTTCTCCCAAGTGGCATCAGGTGGTAAATAAATCTAACCAGATGCAACTGAGAAATTCTTCATCGCTATTTTCCAACAATTGCTTGAATGCAGAGTAAAATTAAATACAAAATTCAGATTCACTTCACTTCCTTACTCCTCCAATTTTTTTTTAATAACAAGTGATTGGAAAAGTCAAAATACATGGGCATTTTTAAGACCTTTGGATAACTTGCAAGTGACGTTGTCAATACTTTATCAGGAAAGAGCAATGCTCTTTCTTAACCAATGAGCTGATGTGGTATTCTAATGATCTCATTTGGACCCATGAGATACTTATAACATATTTTTCTTGGTCTAGAGTAAAGCCTTTAAAAAAAACTTCGAATTATATTGGTTGTGACTTTTTAATAAATATCACTCTATTAGACACATTTTTAAGGGATTTATGTCATACAGAACCAGAATAAAAACGCTATCAACCAAGTATTTCAAACTAGTTATTTTGAATATCAATCTCTGGCTTTTAAAGCTCTGAACAGTTAAAGCTGAGCTGTATTTTTGTAATTGATGGACTGTCCACGTGGTCTAGAGGGCATTCAAATGATGTTCCTAAATAAGTTTCTAGTTACAACAGAGACACATGCAGAAGGGCAGGAATTTCACATTCAGTCAGAATACAGGAGGAGAAAATCTGCTTATATAATAGAAATGATAACCTTGAAATACTTGAGCACTCATATTTGAGAAAAGGAGAAAGGCCTAAGTCCTACAATATGATGAGTCCGTGAAGCCTAAAATCGCAGGGTAGCCTTAATTTCATGCAATCTAGCCAAAGAGGATCTAGATGGTCACTCCAAGTTCTAAGTACCCTGTTAATCATCCTCATTTTACATTTAAATTTGTGTAATAGGCATCCTTACATGAGTAGATTTTAAATATAGGTAATTTGCAGGCACAATTCTTTATACAATATTTAAACACAACTTCTGAAATTATTCAAGGTTTTATCCTATTGCACAGTTAGCTTCCATTTGAGTTGCAAAATACACGTCAAGTTGAAAGGTGTGAAATTATTTTTTAAGCTGGTGCTATAAATTATATGCCAGAAATATAGGGTCACTTTCCCTAGTCATAGCAAATGTTCAGGTACCAAGTTAACTTTTTGAAAACACTTTTAGGGGATACATGGAAATCTACTGTCACGCTATAGGAGGACTCAGGAGGCCTAAAATATGAATGCATTCTGATATATTCAGTCATTTCCACCTAGGGCAGGATAATACAGTGGGAAACAGACCACACGTAGAATCAGAACCAGGTCTGAGTCCTAGCTTTGTTAATTTAGTTTTCTTTTCAGTTTAGGTAACATTTAGTGTATTTGAACTTTGCTTTCTTATTTGCAACATGAATATAATAATATATATCATAAAAAAACTATATCAAAAAAAAAAAAGAAAATGTACTGAAATGGTGGGCAATATATAACTGCAGGGCAGGCAAAGCTTTTTTCTCCCTGTTACCTCAGCCCCAGAGAAGAGCAGCTCTCATTAACGTTGCCCAGGTTTGAGGACACAGATTGGATTACATTTGCTAGTGAGTAACTTTGTGTTAAAATGCCTTTACATAGCTGAAACTTTCTCCTGTGCCCGCAGTGCCAGGACACAAGCCCAGCCATCTGATATCTCTATCCAGTGTGGCAGCAGGGTGTGCAGGGCTTCTGGCTTTGCCACGACTCAGGCCAGATGGTACTTACCATCATTGGGCTCAAATGTGCTCCTGTTAGTTAGAATATCAGACTTCTTGGTGTGAAGCCCGTGCATGCTTGAATTGCTCTTTTTTAGTTAAAGATAATTTAGACCTAAAGAATTTAGGATAAAAGCCTATGGCCAGCTCATCTTGTTCAAGTGATTTTTTCAATAGAAGCTGCCAGCCCAAGCCCAGCTTACAATAGCTCGTGTCTTTGGATCCAGTAGACACTTTGCATTGTGCTTCACACATAAATATGATTTGGAGGCCTTATGGAAAGAGGTGACTGCAGATTGGAGCAAGATTCAGGTATTCCTGGATGCCCTGGCTAAACGCCATATTATTACATTAATTAAATCCTGATTCTTCATTAACACCACCACATGTGATGTTGGGCTGCTTTTATGTATTTCTGGTAGCAATTATTAATGTTGTTTGTTATGAATATGATCATTTTCTCCTGGATATCCTGGTATGCTGAAGAAAAATGTTACCCAATTAACTTTGTGCTAAACTGTATTATATTTGATGTTTAAAAGTCCTTTGCCTGTTCCCTGACTGTTGAAGGCCCTTGATGTTCTTTCCAGGTCTTCTCTTCTCACTTTCCAGCATAAATTTCATCTGCTTTTATGACATTAATTATCTCTACACTGATTACCTCCACATTTATATCTCCGTGCTTAATCTCTTCTTTGAGATTCAGTTCTATATTGATGTAGCTACTGGATTTCCCACAGGCATCTTAATATGGTTTTAAAAAATTGAATTTTTTTATTATGATCTGCATTGATTTTACTTCCTGTTTTAATGAAATCAGTTAGCAGCGTTATCACCTTCCCAACATTGCTTTCCATCCCAAGCCAGTCTGTACCATTTTGTTCTACTTCATTCTATTCTGTTCTGTTTCCTCTTGTCTATAGATAGAGTTGCCAAATTCCAGACTATTCTGTATCAGACCTGTCTCAGAACAGAGCCACTGCTCTGTCTGACCATCACTGCCTCACGTTAGATCCTCATCGAATGTCGCCTGGGCTCTTACAAGAAACTTCGCCCTGCCTCTCATCTCATCCCTTTCTGATGTTTCCTCCACTTTGCTCCTCAGTTACTTCTCTAGAGCAGAAAGCAAAAATGTTAATCGCGTCCCTAAGATTCCTACTTGCTCTCCATCATCTACTCAGCAAAGTCTAAATTCTTCATCATCTTACACCTGGGTTTTCATCGTCTACTACCTACACAGTCCTCTGACCTCACTTCCCCAACGTTCATCTCATTCACCAGTGACTCAGAACATTCCATTCCCAAAGGCTGGTATGTGTTCACAGCTCACCCCTTCCTTCTGGACCTCTCCTTTCCTCATTTGGCAATTCCTATTCATTATTTAGGGCTCAGTCTAATTTATTCCCTCATACTATTCCTTGGTCAGTCAGTCACTCCCCGGACACCAACTCCAGCCAGGCACCATCTGGACTGCTCACCATAGTTTGAGGTCTTTAATCAAGTATGGAACTCCAAGTACGTTCACAGTGTTTGCTCCACAGCAGAAGATAAAGGAATACTTATGTGTTGGTTGATTGGTCAAGGAGCAAAGAACTTTGCCAATTTTCTTTTTACATAAGTAATTTTAAAATGCCTTCTTTCACCCTCAGTTCCTCACCTTCCAACATCCATCTCAGCCCCCCAGTTTCACTGCAGATGCAATTATTAGTATTTCTAAGACAACTTTTTTGTAAGGTAATAATCATACATAGATGTACTTTAAACACTGCAGATAAAAATGAACAAATACTTGAAATGGATGAAAATAATTCAACGAAATGTATTTATTTCATTTGGCATTGATTCAAAATGTCAGTTTTAAATGCTGTGTTTATGAAATGATTCTTTAATAAGTATCACTAATATATTTATGGGAAGCCATCAATTCATTATTGCCTCTATAAAAGAGGAGTGTCAAAAGATAAGGTAATGTAATCTCAAAATCTGAGATGTTTAAACTCTAAACTTTGTTAGTTTCTTTCCATAATTAAGAATCCACATGTTTGCTGTTTTATTATAAAATATTACTGAGTAACGTTTAACATAGATTTAAAGCTAGAGATCATAAATTTACTACAGTGTAAAATGGTTTTCTTATAGAATTTTCTCCAAAACTGTTTAATAACATGGGAGTTGAAACTGACAGAAAGCACTCAATGACTATTTTTAATGTCTGTATGTAGGAGTGAATAGGTAAGTGGATGGATGGATTCCTAGGCACTGTCTTGAGAGATAAAAGATTAAGGAGAACTAAATTGAATTCCCTTATTTTGGCAAAAGCTATTCCTTAAACAACTGGTATGTTGTCAGAAAGTGATTTAAACTATATTTATGCAGCAACAAGCATCTGTTTTGTAAATAAGCAAAACATTTTGTTCAGATGGCAGAGTGATATCTTCAATTTAGAACTGACCAGCCTTTGGTGAAATGCTTCTAATTAACATAATTGATTAATTAAATCCATGCCCGAGGGGTATTTTTCTACCAAAGCCTCCTAATTGTTTATCAATGGATGTGATTCACATTCTGCTTTATCTGTGAGCTCCTCCTTGAGCTCCTTAAAGATAGCCAAAGAGAGGGAAAAATGTTTTAAAAACACTGCCTCATATTGAGTGGACTTTACTCCATGGATAGAACGGAAGCTGACCAGTCATGGTATTTATTAAAATAGAGCACATGATGTCATGGAACACCGCGCCTCATTCCTATGCAGGTCACAGAGGCCGCTGGCTCACTGTAGCTGTCCCTCCAGCTCTCAGGGTTATCTCAGAGCAAAACAAATGTGTATAAATGAAATCTTAACATTCTCCTGTGTGTGTGTTTAATGTAAATTCATAGCTTTCACTCTGCAACTTATCATTCTTCTTTCTTTTATTCTCTGCATTGAATCACTGTTAATTTCTTACCAACCTCTCTGTCAAATCTCTCACATTCATTTTCTCTTCTCTGTGTGGATCACATTTACTTTGCTTTAAACACTCATTTCATTTCACTGTGATTCTGCCACAGACTCAGCTTTCTCTCTGTGCTGTAATTCATCTTATCTGTGGTAATCAGCTTATTTTTAAAGCGTAGTTGTATAGTTCCGTTAATGCTACTTTGCACTTTCAACAGTTCCCCATTTGCCCACCGAATAAAGTTCACAGTCCTTCACCTGACATTGAAGACTCTGAATCTTTTACTCTCAGATGGTGTCTCTGGCCTTATTTCCTTTCTGCCTCCTGGTGTACAGCTAATCTGCATAGTGTTTAATGCTCGTTCATTCAAAGAGTGCGTAGTGAGAGCTTCCTGCAGAGTAGGTTCCATTTTTCGAGTCCTAACACAAGGATGGATAAGGTAGGCATGCACTTCTCTACAGTAAACATCACTCTCCTCACACTGCCTCTGCTTACCCCTCCAAGGTATTTTTTTTTTTTTTTTGTTCTCATGTCTCCACACTTGATTTAGCTGATGTGAAACTGATAA
The DNA here is from genome assembly GCA_963575035.1 of Avahi laniger. Classification (NCBI taxonomy): domain Eukaryota; kingdom Metazoa; phylum Chordata; class Mammalia; order Primates; family Indriidae; genus Avahi; species Avahi laniger. The sequence continues at coordinate 9,050 of CAUYSK010030424.1, forward strand.
CACGCTTTCTTATTTAGGAAGCATTCTGGTCATTCTGACGGAAGGTCGTCTTTTTTTTCTTAATTCCCATGGTATTTGTTTATATCTTTCCCACTGCATGTAGCCTTTGCACTCCTGGTCTGTTTTCTGTTCCGTGTTGTGGGAGTATATGAAGATTCCCTGCACCCCAGGCAAGGAATGCTGGAGCTTGGAATAATCTTCCCAAATCTAAGGCTGCTTTCTTCAGCCATATGGACCTTCCACAAGTTTCCACCTTCTATTCAGAGCCAGCCACTGCTGGGTCTGCTGGAACAAAAATGTATTGTTGTAAGGTTAAATGTAGAACTGCATTTAAACAGACGCAGGCTACTCTAAGTGGGCATTCCACACCATTATATTCTTCCTATGAGTTTTGAATTTTGTGCTCACTTCTACGTTTTTTCAAATAGAAGACTGCAAAGGGACTTACAGCAGAGGTGGAGATCAGCAAATGCCACAAATGTCAAGGCGAGAAAAGCATATTGGTTGAAATACCCATATGATTGAAAGAAAAGTGGTATTTTTGCTTGAATCATCTGCGTAATAGATTCTATTGTCCACTTCATGGAATATGTGCAGACACAGCATATGTTGCAACCCTATCTTAAAAACTCATCCTTTTTAAAAAAAATAATTTCAGCATCACAAATATATTTTTTCTTTATTTCTTCTCATATCATTTTACCACATAGTTACCAATTTGCTGAAAAAGTAGTTTCGCAAGAATCCTGATTTGCAGAGCATGGGTTTCCTCAGCTCAAGGTTGCATATGTCCTGAAGTGGAAATAAAGTCCCTTGAAATGATTGAACTCAGTGGAGCTGAGTTTACTACTCAGGGAATTTTAACAGCTGCTTCTTGGTGGATATAGATCATGTTCTTTTGATGAAGTTTAAATATGATTTGGCAAGGAGATGAGAAGCTCATGCCTCGTCTTCACCTGCTGTCCAAAGTGACTTAAAACAAAAGCCAATAAAAGAAGCTGTGGGCCATTGCTGTTGGAGACTTCTGTCCATAAATGGAATGGACATTATTTATTATTATGCTTGGAAATTATTTATAGAAATTTCATTGGAATGGACTGTACCAAGAATATTTTCTTATTAACAATGTTATCAATAAAAAGCACCAATTATAATGGTCAGTTTAATTGAAAATTAATGAGTGATTATTTTTCCAACATACTTTACTTGTTAAGGGTAAACATGTGTAGTGCTCAATCGTGCAGTCTCAGAGGGTAAATGTGAATTCAATCTAAGAGTCTATACTTGTGTGACCTTGGATGGTTTATTTACTGACCCTTTGTCTAAGCCTTGACTTTCTCAATAGTGAAATAGGGATAATAATTCTACTTACCTCAGAGTTAATACTGTGTAAACTTTAGATCTTTAGATCTAACTTTAGATCTTCTTTAAACTTTAGATCTTATTATTTATTGTTAGGAAGGCATTGAACATTTTGAAGGAAATGATTTTATCTTTCGACATCCTTTGTGACCTTTATAGATATCTGCTGATTTAATGCATCTTTTTGAATCAAAATGTATAATGTATTTTACCATATTACTCTGAGAGCACCATTTAAATAAACAACCAATGTTTCTTCTCCCAGATAATAAATAAACAATAAGGATCATCCAACAGTTAGAAAATGTGATTGATTATCTGACCTAAGGATTGACTTTGAATGCCAATAGCATTCTTAAGATATTTTAAAATAGATTTCATTTTTAAAAGCAGTTTTATGTTCATAGAAAAATTGAGCAGAAAGTACAGAGCTCTAATATATCTTCTGCCCAACCCCCACACACAGCCTCCCCCACCAAAAGCATTTTTATTGAAAATTTAATTATAAATTGAGGGTTGCTTGCTTTGACATAATTCACCATCTATTTTTTTCTTTTTTTGTAATTTCTAAGTTAACAGATGTTATCATATATGTCCTGATTAAAAACATTAAAAAATCACATTACTAAACTTGAGAAATAGATTTAGGAGTATTTGTACTTCAGAGCAATAAGAGATAGTCATCAAATCTAAAGAAAATCTCTGTATACATTGATGATACTCTGTTTATTAGCGTACCTATGAACATAACTGAAAATTTTGGATCAGATGACATAGTATCTATTTCTGTAATCTATGGGCTCTGGGATAAGTTAGAATATAAAATGTGACTGGTTATAAACTAACTCATTTTTGTGGAATTCTTGTAGAATGTGTTTGAGTACAGGAGTAAGACGCCCTAAGTACGAGTGAGAAAGGAAAAACACCAACTGCCTGTACAAATACACCGCATATTAGCACACAGAAGATTTCTCAGTTAACCAAGGAACCTCATCTTTTCTATCAGACATTCCTCCCAGAACAAGTTCTTGCCTTTAAATCATCAATGACTGCTACAGGTTTAGTGAGACCAAAGGAATTAAAACTTAAACCCAGCCATTCGCTCTCACTTCTGAAAATACAGCTCAACTTCTGACTCTGTAACAAATGCCACCCACACTTTCCTTTGGGGTTCTCCTTCTCTGACCAGTATGGCTAGCTCCTAACCCCATGCTTAACTTCTCTACAACAGTTACAGACATAGTTTCAGCAGCGTAAGGCTTAGTATCATTGTTTTGGGAAATTCAGCACTCAACCCCTCGTGAAACTTGGCCTGAATCTGTCAGTGGAGAGAAAGATGGATTTCATATTTAGAACCAGCATAACCATTGGTTACACAAATTTTCAAGAGTGAGACTCCGGGAATTCCCAAAGAATGTTTGAGAATTATCAAGTAGAGTTCTTTAATTGTTTTCTTTCCCTTTATTGTTTTTGGTCAGGGGTACTGTGTGGTTTTTTTAAAAAAATATATTTAATTGTCTAATTTTATTGTTTCTCTTCCTTAAATAACCTGTATGGCTTTAGCTTTTGTGAATCGTGACTTTTTGTGTGATGCTCTAATGAACAGTTATCTGTATGTGTGAACCAGAAGCTTTGTCTTGTGTGATGCTCGCTATATAAATATTTGGAGGGGGAATTGAATGAATCATTCTTTCATAAAACTATTATGATATCAAAATATTATAGCTTTATGAAAACACATTAACAAGAAGTTATTATACTGGAGTTCAACCTCAGTAGTGCTGGTTGATTAAGTTCAATTAGCTCTGGCATTAAGTGAGTTACCTATGTTTCAAGATCTTACTTAACTTACTTTAAAATAGAGTGATTTGGTCAGGTAATGTTTCAAGTATCCTTACTTTTAGAATTACATAACTCTCAAAAAGAAAGTCTATTCCAGAAAAGAAAATATGACTCAAAATCTGGATTTGCCGAAATACAAAAGAGAAACTAAGTCACTTCAAGTCTTATTCACAAGATCTTCTAATACATCTATTCTAATACATATGTTTGAATTTGCTGTGTACACATTCGTTTATAAAATGATTCATCTTTGGGACAAGTCAGTGCCTTAGAATATTTTCTTGGTAATCTGCCTATTGAAATTTGACTCTTAGGAATATATGTCTAGTAAATATTTTCACAATATGATTTTTAAATCCCAAGTAATTAGTAGTAGATGGATACAACAGAAGACACTTAAAAATAAATCACATTTTCACCACTTTTAAGAAATATTCTTAAATCAACTTCAGACATGAGTTCTTAAAGCTTGGCCACCAAGATAATAAACACTTGATCAAATCACTATTTTCATGATATGCACTTTTCTAAAGAATTATATTGGTCTCTAACAACACTCACAAAGAGCTATCAGACAGGCTATTAAAATGCAAACTATGGTAGATGTACTCAGAATATAAAACAAACACAAATAGTCACAGTCCATTTGCATCCATTTGCACAATGCATTTATTCTATTTTATAAATAACTGATAGATAGAGTAGTGGAAAAATATTCAACCTCTTATGATTTGAAGAAAAGGGAAGTGCAACTTCAATGTCAGAGGAAAATATTTTCCAGTGAGTATTAATATCTAATATTTTGTGCCACCTAAAGACATGTAATTTTATTTTACATCCTTACTTGACATTTATTTGGAGTTTATTTAAGGATTTTTGGATTGGAAAAATGTCTGCATATTTGGACCTATTTAAAGGTCCAAGACATTTGATTTATGTCAGAAGTGATATTTATAGAAAATGCATCTTGTTTTAGATAGAGCTGGGGTCAGAAAGGTCTCCCTGAGGGGAAGCAGGAGGTCAAATGAAGCAAAGGACTGTTCATGTGGACATCTGGGAGAGGGACATTCTTGACTTCTGCAAGAACAAAATGTGCAAAGGTGGGTTTATGCCACATGAGTTCAAGTGACAGCAAAAAGACCAATGTACCAAGGGAGGAGGAGCAAAGGAGAAACTTGGAGAGGTAGCCACATTTTTAAAGCTTTGGAGCCACAATTAGATTTGATCATAAGAATAATAGGAGGCCACTGGTCTGACTCATGTTTTCAAAGTCACCTCTTGCTGTCATAGGGGGTCAAGAGTAGGAGGAGGAGAAACGTTAGGATGGAGTACAGGTGAACTGGGTTTGTGTCTGGGAAGCAACTGCCAAGCAGGATTAGATGTGAAAGATCTGATGAAATGGCCACAGGACATGGGAAGTGGGCAAGAAGTCATCAGAGAGAGCCTTCAGGCAGGGACCTCTGTGAAAGGAGCCGTGAGGCCTGACAGCCCGAGACTGTGGCATAGTTCTGGGACGGTATTGGCAAGGCCAGTGGGGGTCCCCGAGTACAAGCTGCTCTCTGAAGGAATCCTATTTCCTAGTCTTCTCTCCCCCACCACTGTGCCCATTCATTGGCTGGAAATAGCCTGGGAGGTGTGGGGTGGCCTGCTAGACAGGAAAGTGTGACGGTGGGGGCTGTCAGTCACTGGCTCCTGCAGCAGGTTCTCATGGGGGGGAACTAATTGGGCATCTCCAATGGACACCAGAGTGTGGGTGCTTTGGACTAAGGCAGAAGTGGTGGAGGTGAGGGGATTTGGTTAGAGTTCTAATATATTTTGAGGTGAGAACCAACAATATTTACTAATTAACAGGATGTTAGGTGTGAGAGATTTTTGACTCAAGATTCTGGGTGAATGGTTATGACAATTCCTGAGACAGAAAAGACTTGGAATGAACAGATTGCAAGGTCAGATAAGGGGGAGCAGATAGAAAACTGCTCTGGGCACATTAAATATGATTTGATTATTCAGCATGCAAGTGGCTATGCTACCACGGGCAGCTGGCTATATTTCACTGGGCAAATGTTGGGCCGTGGGTATTCACGTAGGTGCTGCCGATGGAGAGATGGCTTACCAGGTATAAAGATCATCTGGGAGGTGAGGACAGCTGGGTAAGAGAAGAGGGTAATTCTTGAGTCTTGGGAGCTCTACAGCATCTAGAAATTGGGAAAAGAAAAAGAATCTGGCAAGACAGAACTAATCAGATAGGAGGAATAAGTAGTATAATATAAAAACGAGGCTGTGACTTTCTTCTTAAAGGAAGCACTTTAAGAAGGAGGGAATGGTCAGTTGTTTCAAATACTGAGGAGAGGTTAAAAGGATGATGACCTCGAATGAATCCTTGCATTTAGCAGTGTGGAGCTCGGTGGTAGCATTGACAAGGGCGGTTTTAGTGGTACGTTGGATAAAAGGCTCATTGGAGAGAATGTAGGGGAACAAGGAGAGGCAGAGAGCATAGACACTATTAAGAGGAAATCTGCTGCAACAGGGAGCAAGAAGTGGAGAATTGCTATTGTCCTGTCGAGAGTGAGGTTTTTGTCTTATAATGGGTGATGTGACAGCACGTTGAGATGCTTAGGGGAATGAATTCTTAGAAAAGGCAAAATGTACCATCCAGGAGAGGAAGAGGAGACCCAAATGAGAAAGTTCTTGAATGAACACATGGGAAGGGATGGGACCGAGTGCTTGTGAGACCAGTTTGGCCTTAGAAACAACATAGGTGGAAAGTCTGTTTTAACGGGAGGAAGGGCAGAGTGTGCATCAGACACAGTTAAATTGGATCACTGGGTAGTAGGAATTTGTAGACACTCTCTTCTGATCACTTTCTAGTTTCTCAGTGAGATAAGGACTGAGGTCATTGTGAGCAAAAGAGCTGTGGAGTGGGTATGTTGGAGGCTTGAGGAGAGAAGGTGTGAAAGTCACTTAGGAGGGAGGGACAGTCAGTGGACTGAACAAATGTAATGATATTGCTGTGTGGTCCCAAGTGACTGCTCGAAATTTATTTCCTTGTATTTATTGTGAGACCAGTCAGTATGTTTAATGTTTTTCCCCATTCATTTCCATTTCCTTGGTGTTGACAAAAAATAGATACAGGTTGTGTTTAATCTTGGTTGGGATTTTGCTGGGCAGGTGTGGCATAGGAAAAGGGACACAGAATTGAGAGTGAATGGAAGGGAGTGATCGTCATGATGGATGTGAGATTTAAGTTGGGAAGTAAAAGCACTGAGACGATGAGAGGCAGAATGAATAAACTGTGGGTCTTGTGAGTTTAAAGTATTCAGAATGAGGAGGGACCCAAAATGTGAAACAGACAGAAAGAAAACATTCAGGGAGTGGGACTCTTCGTATTCAGATTACGGAGGAGATGGAGTGAGTTTGGGATAGAAATGGAAGGCGAGATGAAGGGAATAGAGGGGAGCAGAGAACCTGAGTACTGGTAACATTGTTTTGTGGTCTGAATGTTTGTGTCTCCATCCTGCCTCCAAACTCATAACTGAAATCTTTAGGTGATGGCAATAGAAGGAGGGCCTTTTGGGAAGTGGTTAGTTCATGGGGGCAGAGCCCTCACCCTCATGACAGAGATTGGCTCCCTGGAGGGCCACCTTGCCTCTTCTGCCATGTGAGGATGCAATGAGAAGTGATCTAGGAAGTGGGCCCTCACCAGACACCAAATCTGCTGGCAACTTCATCTTGGACTTCTGAACCCCCAGAACTATGAGAAATACATTCCAGTTGTTTATAAGCCACCTGGTCTATGGTATTTTGTTATACCAGCTTGAACAGACTAAGACATTGTCTACATGGGAAGAAAAATCACCAACAACACTGATGGTGAGAAAAACAGCAAGCCAGAGACTAAAGCCATCCATGATGAAGAGGATGGCGAATGACTAAAGTTGTCAAGTCATGAGCTTTGAAGGAACTGGAGCTTTTAGCAAGAATCAGGGCGAATGTCTGGAGGTGGTCCAGTAGAAAGCAAGAAACAATTTATTTCATCATAAAGAATGGTTTCATTGTCAATGGGCAGGTGTCTACTGAACTATCTGCTTCTGCATTTCATGATATCACAATTTGACTTCTCTAAATCTGATGATAAGAGAAAAATTGAAGTCAGAAAGACTTATATAAAGATTCTTCAGGGCCGGGCGTGGTGGCTCACACCTGTAATCCTAGCACTCTGGGAGGCCGAGGCGGGTGGATTGTTTGAGCTCAGGAGTTTGAAACCAGCCTGAGGAAGAGCGAGATCCCGTCTCTACTAAAAATGGAAAGAAATTAATCGGACAACTAAAAATATATAGAAAAAATTAGCAGGGCATGGTGGTGCATGCCTGTAGTCCCAGCTACTCGGGAGGCTCAGGCAGGAGGATCGCTTGAGCCCAGGAGTTTGAGGTTGCTGTGAGCTAGGATGGCGCCACGGCACTCTAGCCCGGGAAACACAGTGAGACTCTGTCTCAAAAAAAAAAAAAAAAAAAAAGATTTTTCAGGTTTACTGTTTGACATGAAAGGCTCTGATACTTTTGGTTGTGGTCTCCAGTCGGACTTCAATTATCTGTCCCTTACCCTCAGCCATAGTTACCAGGGAGAATCTACTCAATATACTCCTGGGAATTGAGGCTCAGAGAATCCTTTGAAGTCTCATCTTTCATCTCTAGTTTTGCTCTGCCCTCTCTCTGAGTTCACGATGTTTCTGGATCTTTCAAGTTTTTACTATGGGCTTTCCCTTTTCATTTTACCTTGCTCTGGGCTTTCTATTTGTGACAGCTTGGAGTGGTCTGAGCCCCGTACTGAGTCTCAAATCCCAATCCTCTTAGAGATATGGCATTACGAAGGCACTGTGTGATTTGGGGGCAACATTTCTCTGGAACTGCTGTTTCCAGGATACCAGTCATGAGATAAATGACACTGCACATGCTCCTTCAGAGAAGGAATTGGACTGATCTGGCTGCATGCATCTCAAAAGGGTACTGGTTCTTGTAATATAATCCTTTTTAAGCAATGCATATAAATATCCACTCTTTTATTGTTGTGTGGTAGAGCAAAGTGACTACGAATGGCTATTTCCCAATATATGATGTTCTGTTTTCCTGGTCCTCTATGGTACTTTGACCACGGGTTGTGTACAAGGAATTTGGCTATTCTATTTTCAAACAGCAGTGGTCAGTTAGGTCTAACTATCAATTTAATGGCTCCAATGGCCATAAAAACAAGGAAAATTACACAGTAAGTCTGTCTTTCTTTTATAAAGGGAATCATTTGCATTTCATTGCAGTCCTGAGCACGGCCTTTTCCTGCAATGCTTTCGTTACCATCATTCACACAAGAGGGTGGACCAAGAATGCAAAGGGCATTTTATTTTCAATATCTTTGCTTCAATTACGGAAACACTTTCTATGGCATCACTTTTACTTTTTTTTTAACATTTATAGTTCAGAGTGAGCCCAGTAAAAATAATACCTTTCTAGAAAGAGAAAGAAAGAGTAAGCCTAGTGATGGTGATGAATGATGTGCACACAGGAAAGGAGGAGTCACCCAAGTACTCCAGAGGGGGAAACTTTGATTGGACCTTGTGTCTGCATGAAGCTTTCATTTGGTGGGGTTCAAAGTGCTTTAGAATAATACTTTCATGGAATAAAGGAAAGAGAACATGAAAGGAAAACATTTTCATAAGAAGCAAGGCAGTAAAAATGTCACTTGATTCAGTGGGATATTTTAAGGGGAAAATTATATGATTAAATTGTACCAATGGAAGTTTGGTTTAAAATTCCATTAAGATGGATGAACATTTCCAAGGCCCTAAATTATGTACTAGGAAAAAAAAAAAAAAAGAAAACATAGTTGTATCAAAAGAAATGAATTGGTTCTATTGTCATTAGTTGTTGGGTGCCTTTTAATCTAGAAAGAGACTAAACTTGATTTAAAAACCAGCTTTATAATAAGATATTAGAGATGATAAATTTAAAGTTTGGATAGATAGAATGAAACTATTAAACTGAATTATCTTAATAGCTGTATATGAATGTCATACAGTTTCCTAAAATTAAAGTGCTTGCATAACAATTTGAATTTTCTTGGTTCTTACTATGGTTTTGTGCCTGCCCACTTGCCATGTGTCTGTATCTATCTGTGTCTGTTTCTATGTCTACATCTCTATCATCTGTCTATCTATAATATCTCTTTTTCTGTATCTATCTATCTACCTGTCTACCTATCCTCAAGAAGATCAATTGATGCTTTTAAATTACTGAGGGCAACAAAAGGATATTCCCTCTAATTCTTTTAGTTTTTTCCTCTCCACCATAAAATGTTTGCTTATTTTGAAAATCCTACTTACCCATCTTAGAAGAAGGGATGTTGATTCATTTCAAGACTAATTCTTCCATCTATGGCTTCTAATCCTTGGCGAATACATTGTCTTTCTCCTGAAATACAAGAGCTCTTTTCTAAGTGCCTTCTTTTTTATCTGTAACACAGTGCCTTTTATTATAATTTTATAGTCAACTTGTTTTTTCTAATATAATACTTTCCAGTCAGTACAGATTCTGTTACTCTTCAGGAGCAAATGGCCTCAAAGTTTCAGTGGTTCACGATAAATAAAATTTATTTCCTGCTTGTGTAATTTCATTTCATTTCATGTACTTTCATCCCAAAGTACATTTCAATTTGTGACCCAGACCAAAATAGCCACTCATGTCCAAGTGGTTTATTTTGTAAATGATTGCAGGACAACAAAGAAGTGAGACAGGAAAGGAAATAAAGATAAAAAGGCTTCATTTTCCAGCGAGTTTTACTACAGGCAATGAGAGCTTAATTCTCTTGTGGAACTCTAGGCACCAGGGTAAAACATCCATCTGAGTAATCCCACCCAAGGGCCAAGGGAGTTGTGCTATTTAAACATGAACCTTCATCAGCCATTGGTGGAGGCTGCATCTCTGAGTGTTCGTTCTCCATAGTTCGGGCCTAGAGAAGGTACCCAAAAGGGCTTCCAAGTCAGACAAAGCCCTCATGCAAAAAATGCACAGGTTGCATTTGCAAATCAGTCAGCTGTGCGTTGATGTGGTTAGAGAAAAAGGTGACAGAGAGAAATCCACTAAATCCATCACGGAAAAAACAAACAAATAGAAGAGAAAACACTGTTAGGATAATTTAATAATTTTGTTTTGCCCCTATTTCTCTCAAAATTTAGCTAACCTTTCCTGCCATCATCTACACGTGAAAGCTAATGTGTCCATTCTCCACCATGCGTTAGTTCAGATAAAATACATATAGTCACTACAGCACACCTTATTTTCTATCTCTATGCTATTTCCTCATCTTTTCCCAATTTCTCTGGGTATGAAACCTGATAGATTTGTGAAAACCTATCTCAAAGGGTATCTTCTTTATAAAGACTTCCCTAAAGTTTGGTCAGAATCAAATCACTCCCTCCTGGGTGCTCTTTTGTAAAACTTTACCTATACTTTTGTTATCTTATCATATGATATTATAATTTATTAATCTGTCTTTGAAAAAATTGTCAATATCTTCAACATATGAATTGTGTCTGATGCATTTTTACTTATTCTCCAATTGTCACTCAAATAAAGGTTTGCTCACCTAATAATAAAATACATAAATAGACGCAAATCTGGTTTTCTTGCAATTAAAAAAGTTAATCTTGCTTCAGAAAAAATAATACATGCCTCACATTTTCCAATGTACCTTTGGAAATTTCTTAATAGCTATTTTTCATAAATATAGATCATTATTATTATATATTAAGGAATTTATAATTTAACATATAGTTACATATAATATCACTGATATTTTATCAAAGAAACATTATTGTCAAATAAATCGTTAAGAAAAAATTAAATTTACGAGTCCCTAATAAATATTACAGTGTTCTTAGACAGAAAGCATTAATGAAAATAAGTTTAAAGGTATTTGTTACTTTAAAAGACCATGAGTTTCTAATATAAGGACATGTAAGGAGTAGTTCATAACTTAAGAACATCCACTTCAAATTGTAAAAAAGAGTTAACTATGTTACCATTTAATCTTATATGTGAATAGTAAAATGTTATACATGAGAATCTTGGAATATTTGTGAATAATGTATAAATAAATAGTCCCTGTTTGGTGTGTGTATTCTGCTTAAAGTTTTGACTCTGTTCAATACATCTGGCTGTAAAATTCTTTTAAATTCTAGGTAACACAGAAAGCAATTCAATGTATGTGCAACTGCGTTTTCCTTTGAGATAATTTTTTACAAAGGGAAATCCCACTGACAAGTCACATGCAGCCCCTACGGTACACAGAGCATTCTGAATGCTCTGATTTTTAAAGCAGTCATTGGGACTACGTTGTCCTAACTAAAGTTCCTGGGCAGTTTTGCCAACATACAAAACCACCTTCTAGTTTTCCTTCTGTGGTAGGATTTATCATTTATAAAAAAGAATTCCAACCCTTCCTTTCTATGGTGTAATTAGTCCAACCTTTCCTTTCTATGGTATAATTGACTAATAGATTGCTCCCAGAATTACCACAAGAGGTCTTTGGGCAGCAGCAGAGCTGCACCGGTGCACTTATTCATTTATTTGTTTGTTTAATATATAGTTTTGCCCGTCTTGAAGCAGAACTGCAGGCCCTGGTCTTGGTTTTGATGAATGAGGTGTGGTGCTCAGACGGATAAAAGGTGAATATCTCCCCAAACCAGACCTTGAGGTTCATAAATTATTTATAAAATACTTCTGTGTGCTGCTGCAGTGCTCAGGGCCAGTTTCTAATGTGGAGACAAGAGCTCTTTAATCACACACACTCTTCCCCTCAAAAGAAAAAGATTGGCATTTAACAGAGAGCTATAAGCCAGGAACAGGAGAGGAGTGTGAATCTCCATTTAGAATAGGAGTCGCTTATCATTTATAGGCCTTGAGAGTTGACTGCCAATTTCAGGAACCTATGCAGTAATAGCAATCATATCTTAAATATATCTAATATTTTCCCCATAATATTCTGAAAATAGTTTCAATATATTACCAGCATTTTATAGATCTTCATAACAATAAGTAGAAAATGGACATGCACTATCTCTGTGTTCCATAATCAGAAAACTGTCACCATTTTCCCGAAACAAAAATATGTAAGTTTAAAAATTTTAGTGTCAGGCCTGTAGTCACAATTTACCAATAGCATTTTTAAATTTAAAAATACCTTCAGTGAATATACCATTGACTAATAAACTGATACTCAAAACATTCCCTGGGATCTAGATGTTTTACAATCACAGCACGCAGATGCTACAAAATAACCAAGTTATTCTTTGTATCATTATTTATATTTATAAACTTAATTCCTGTATATTAAACAAGTTAAATTATCAGTGTGGCCATGCCACAGTTGATATGCTATTTAGACTTCCCTAAAGCATGGGTAGAAAATGAATGAAATATATCATTTGTTGATAAAGATCTGATTTAATTACTGAAATGGTTAACATAGTGCTGTTACCAGAAGCTCGGCCACTTGTCCACCAGGCTGCATCAGAAGAACAAGAACAACTGGCTGGAAGAGAATGAAAGACAAGTTTATTACTTTGCTAGCAAAGGAGGAAAAATGGTAGACCTTGTTGTTTCAAAATCCAAATTTCCTGAACATAGGAGAGACAGAGCTTTTAAAGGGAGGGTGCTTTAGTTCTAGACTATTGTGGTTTACTATTCTTTTATTTATTTTTTTTATTTCTGCATATTATGGGGGTACAAATGTTTAGGTTACGTTGCCCTTGCCCTCCCCCAACCCCCAGTCAGAGATTCAAGCGTGTCCATCCCCCAGATGGTGCGCATTCTAATCATCACATCCCTGTCAAAGACAAAGCCGTACCTGGGCCCACCGGGGGGCTGGCGCAGGCCTGGGATGCAGGAACTAAAGGTCTTCTCCCTGCTCCTCCCGACCACTGGCTTGAGGCAGGGATGCAGGTTTCAGTTCTCAAAAAGAGTGGGGGAAGTTTCAAAGAGACAGAAAATAATTTTGCCATTGTTTTTTCATGCTGTTCCCTGTTACACATTCCCCACTCTCCATTTTACACTTCCATATCTACGGAGAAGGGGTGATTACTCTGTTACAGTACATTGATAATAGCAGAGTCCTATTTTATGCATTACATTGTGTTGCTTCTCATTTAGACTCTACCTTACAGGTTCATTTGAATGAAAGCATATATAAAAAATTAATCAATAAACACACATTACATTATTTAATGGCTCCAACAACCCTATGAAGTAGGCTTTATCACCTAGGTAGCATCTCCCAGGTTTTTCTCTGAAGTAGACCCTAAGACAAGAAGATGAGTGCAAGCTACTTATTTGGGAAGTGATTCCAAGATGCACCAGGAAAATGTGGAAATGAGACAAAGGAAGCCAATGCAGGGTAAGGTAGTAAGCAGGTGACTGCTGAGGGCAGCTGGCCTCAGTCCTGCTGGTGACCTCAAGAACCGTCTAGAATCTGTCTCAAAATTGCCCCACCCATGGGGTGAGGAGCTGGGGTATTCATCTGCCAACTTCTGCTCATCATTCACGGAGCGCTGCTCCCAGGCTTGTCACCTACGTAGCACCTGCAGCCTGCCATGTAGGTCTGCAGACTGTGTCCCTACAGCGGGAAACCTCAGGCAGAGTCCTGGTGCCCGCAGCCCTGGGGTCTGAACTTCAATGAGGCCAGCGGCCAAAGGGCTTTTTTTCTTTTCTTTGTTTCCCTGCTCTTGTGTCTTCTAATTATTTTAAAGGTGAAGGAGAACAGTAGTATGGAAATAATAGTAATAATATAAAAATAGAAATAAAATAAAAATTAAATTAGGTTTAATTTAGATTAAATAAAAATAAAAAAACAGTAAATGCAGAAATAATTTTTCTCTGGCTTGATTTAAAAACGTTAGTTCTAAGTGCTTTAGGTTGGAGACACTGCTCCTAATCCAAGCATGGTTCCCCTGCTGTAAGCGTGCCTTCCTGCAGAACATCTTAGGAGATGCTATGCTGTAGAAAGAACACATTCCTTGAAATCAGATCGCTTGGGGCCTAAACATGGGCCCCACCTCTCAGCAGCTGCGTAATCTTGGGAAAGTAGGAAACTCTCCTCACTTCTTTATCTGCAGGACAGGGATCCTATCTCCAAGAGTTGTTTGAAAGGATTAAATGATACAAAGTACTTAAAGTTCCTGGAAGATAAGAAGTGCTCCACAAATCGTGGCCATTCTTATCATCTGTGCAGATGTGAACGTTTGCCAGGATGTTCTAGGATTATACACTCTGTGATTCAGTGCTGCGGTCCTATATTTACTGTGATAAAACTTCCCCAGGACACTGAGAGACGACTTTGCAGGGCCGGCTGAGCCCTGTTTAAATATTTTTCAGCTGTTCTGGCTCTTAAGAAAGAAAAAAAAAATTAGAATTTTTAAAATGACTTAACTTATTTAGTCTTGCTCTTTTTTCTCCATATCTGAGGGGAGACCTTACAAACGTCCCGTCTGTGACTTCCAATAACCGCATGATACGTCATTGTCTAGGAAGGGAGGAGAGGGCTGAGGGCTCAGCAGAAATCAGGACTTTCTGTTTCCTTATTTTCTGGTATTCCCAGGCTTCAGCCCTTGTTTACAGCCTAGAAATGCTCAGCTAGTGCTGAATATTGGGCTCTGCCCTATCAACTAGATCATAATCCGCTAAAAGTTTGCAGCTTCTGATTTCAATATTTCAGATGCCAACTGAAATCTATGAATCCTTGTTCAGAATGTAATAAAATTGAAGATAATCTTTTCTCAGGTGGATTTTCACAATCATAGCATTTGGAGAAGACAAAGATCAACATAAAAGCAATTAACAAGTATCTCTCTGTGTGTGTGTATTAATTGAACATTAGATATAAGTAATTTTTTAGAAAGGATTCTCATCTCTGGAAAATTTTTCCTCCCTCCAGATTAAAAGAGGTACAACTAATTTCCTTTTAGGACGTTTGTCTTTGGGCTTTGGAATTTTTAAATTTGAAATACCTTTAAGAAAATATTTCTTTAATTGTTAGTTTCTCCAAGAGAGTTCTGCTCTTTAGAATCAGGTTAACTAATGATTTTTGTTTTTCTTGCTGTTGTTAAATCCTTATATTTGTCTTTCGTGCAACCACGTTTTAAAAAAAGATTCGAAATTTGAAAATATATTTACTTCAAATAACTAAGTTGCCTTTCTCTAAAATGAAAACTTGTTGTGTTCCATGCTATGACTTGCTGTTTTTTGCTGATTTCTGTTAGTAGTCTTGGCTATTTTCTGTACCTGTACCTAGTACACACACACTTGTCTGGGACAGTTCTATTTTTCACAGTTGTTGTCGCTGTGGCACGTATTTGCCTTCCCGTCTTCTTCAAAAGAGCTGGCTAGATCTTAGCTACACTGTAAGATTTATTGTCTTTGAACTACCACTTACACCAAGCTGCTGACATCCATTAATCAGCCTGACTTACTGACCCTGGTGCTATCTGGAGTTGTGTGCTTACATCAGATAGGTTGTAGCTCAAGTCTATCCATTATATTTCTAGGCTCTCTCTTCTCTGTACAATCCCAGTTCAATCATGCCGGTGAATATCTGGGGAGCATTTAGTCCTGAGAGGTTCTGTAAGGGGAAGTTCCGCATGGGCTGGGACTACACACCCTGCAGGGGTGGGGAACCTGTAGCCTTCTGGATACTTGAGTGCGGCCTTTTGACGGAATCCGAATTTTACAAAACAAGTCCTTTTAATAAAGCAATTTGTTCTGTGAAGTTTGGATTCGGTCAAGGGGCCACACTCTGGGATCCGGAGGCGCACTTGGGGATCCGGAGGGCTGCATGGGGCCTTGAGACCGCAGGCTCCCCACCCCTGAAAGCCTCAGATGTCATTTACAATCTGTAGGCACTGCAGAACTGTAGATTTTAAATAGAGAACGATGTGCCCTCCGATGATATTCTTAAATCATGGAAAGCTAAAACAATAAACACCCCCAATTCAGTGTACCTTTGCCTTAGAAAAAAAGGGATGAGTCTTGCATGGTTGCAATTCACCTCACTTGCCTGTGGCTCGTTGGTTCTGACATGTCACTAAATTGATCAGCCCAATGATCACTACAGCAATGGTTTGCCGAACATTATTGGCAACATAAACTTAGCTTATACTTGAGATTTATTTTATGATTTCTATCCAGGATTGGAAACAAATAAGGAATTTGTTTCAGTAGGAAATGGTACACAATTCTACATCATAATCTGTACTGGTATAATAGCCATCACGTATTTGTTTGTTTCTTAATCGGTTAATCTTCACAATATTAATTTCAGGAGGCTTTTCAGTTTTATAGTTAAGTGAATTTTACTAATGTTTTATTTTGACAAAGCCTGCTAGTGTATTTAATTGTGTTTAAGGAAAGAAACTAAAAATATCTGTCAACTTTCAAGTAAAATGCCTTTTCTAAAATCAATACTTATTAAAGCAAGTATCTTTTGAAAATTCAATCAATCTATAATTTGCAAACATTTGATAATGGATATTTAGCTTGACTATTTCAAGATGATAAATCAATATTTCCTCTCAAATTCTGATAATATATGTTAAAAATGTTCTTTAAACAGTAATAAAACTTAAGATAAAAGCAATCGATAAAGCTACCGATGACTCTTTGGTTCCCAGTTGACCTTAATTTAGAAAGCAGATCCAAGAATTAAATTCAAATAACTAGCAAGAATAGAAAATGGAAGATTTTAATTTTTCTCAAGAAAATGCTTTCTTATCAATGGCAAAGCAGTGAGTTCATTCACAAGCATTTTTAGTCTATCAATCTGCGGGTTGATAAAAAGTGCAGGGGGCATGTTTAGTTTTTTTTTCCCCCCCGAATGGCATTATATCAGAGTTGCTAAGATATGCTTTTGAATATGATATTAAAAAGTATCCCTAATAATTCTCAGAAAGGTAGTTTTTTCCATCATTCAAAATCGTCTTTATGTGGCTGGGGGATCTCTTATGCATCTCTCCCCAGTGTGGCTATTTTCCTTCCACTTCTGCTGAGAGGAGTCTTGGTTAAGAGAGAGAAACGGGGCAAGCCAAGGCTTTGTTGGTATAGCAGATAAAAATCCCCAAATTTCATGAGTGAAACATTGCCAATTTATTTCTTCTATTGCCGAACGTCATTTCTATTTTGTGCATTCTTTTCATCAGGTAGTGGAAACTCCGTCTCGATTAATTAAAAGTCTCCTCTGGCAATTTCGGTGCCCAATTTGTCCTGGTTCAATTCTCTACTTTCAGAGACACTCTTCACGCCACAGATGTGAGGTGGAGAGGCGCCTTGTCCTTCCTTGGTCATAGTCATGTCTGCGCAGCGGCGTCTGCAGAGATGTGCATTATCTCGCTTGTCTCTCCAGGTACCAGTCCCCGGAGGGAACCTTCTCTTCTGGTCACACGTCTGCTTCATATTCGTCTCTCTCCTTCAGCTGTTTCCTTGTCCCTCTTTGGAAAACTACAGCACTTGGCTACTCCCCCGCCCCTCCAGGACGCCCCTTGTGCCCGAGAGCTGAGACACACCAAACAGACATTCTCTACAGTCGCTGGGTCAGGGGGGTTGCAGAGCAGCTGCGGTTTTCCAGGACTCTACCCAGGATTTAGGCACACCCTGTGCTCTCAGATTCCCAGACCTATCTGGGGTTTCTAGCATTCTGCCAGGAGGCGTGTGGTGCCCTTTCCCCCTTCCCAGGTGGAGGAGTAGAAACAATTGAGAGAAATGGAAGAAGTTTTTAAACCTGGATGTTTTTAAACCTCCCCCAACAGGCAGAGGATGGCCATGGCCCGTGGGATGTGGGACTCCTAATACGCTATCATCCTGGTGACCCGTCTGCGGCAGGTTGTCTCCTGGACCGGAAAGGAGAACTCACGCTCGGTGCCACCCTCTGGACTCCACGTTGTTTTGTGTCTGGCCATAATAAGATTTTTTTTTTCCCTTTTTTTCCTTTTAAAAGATTGTGCTTCCCAAACCAGCCCGTGTGACAGAGGTAATTGAGTACGTGCACGCGCTCCTATATTGCAATACGTAAGTAAACTGAACTTCTCTTTCCAAATTAGATATTTTTGAGGTAGCTGATTCTGAAAAGCAAGTCATAGTTTATAAAGTTCAAATGAACTTCTCTATATTCTATATTATTTCTGTAGCTGCATCAGTCTTGACTCCTTCAACTCTTCCCCACCCCCCTCAGTCTGGTTCTAACCACCCTCACATACCCCTGGGCCCGGGCACCCTGAGGGCTCTGAGTTCCAACTCAAGGTGTCCGCAGGGCTGCACTCTCTCCGGAGGCTCTAGGAAGAGATGCTGTTGTCTCTTCCAGATTCTGGTGGCTGTTGAGCTTCTTTGACCAGATCACTCCTGTCTCCGGCTTCATCTTCACGTGGTGGCTCTCTTTTCTCCGTGTCTTCTCCTCTGTTTCTTATAAGGCCACTTGTCATTGGATTTAGGGCTCACCGGAGAAATCCAGGATGATCTCATCTTAAGACCATTAACTTAATTACATCTGCAAAGTCCCTTTTTCCAAATAAGGTAATATTCATATTTTCTAGGGATTTGGATGTGGACATATACTTTTTTTTTGAATTGCTATTCCATCTGCTACACATGTCTTAAAATAATTTTATAGGCAAGATCATCTAATAACAGGGACCATTAACGATATCCTCATAGATGGTTTGCTGAAGCATGTCGAATTTATGAGCCAATCTACTAATTAGTCAATAATGTAGAGGAAGGTTCTAATAAAGTTATTTATTGCCCTCAAACACAGCATAGAATTTTGTCATCTTTTTTTTCACCCTCTAGTCAGGTTTTTTGTCTTCAAAACACAATTATTTTAGCTTAATAAGCAAATATTAATAAAAAGTCTGTGCAATATTAAAATGAAAACTGTGAAAACTGTGGTCAATAGTTGGAAAAATATCAATTAAATACAATTTTCTTTTGTCTTTTCAAGTATACTATTTCCTCCTTAGTTACCCTGCAGGATCAGTCAGCCCGAGAGGAGGCCATGATGGAACACAGACGGCATGCAGAGTTGCTTAAAAGTTAAGCGAATTTTAACTTTTCATGTTCCAAGTAAGATTTTTACAGCAAAACAACAGATTTTGAAACCAGACTTTATTAGAGAGAAAGAATTGCCTACATATATTTAGTTCTCCTCGAGCCAGACACAATTTGGAATGATCAAAATTATGAAATGATGGAGTTTATTACTTAGGATAGAAAAGCTTTTTTTCAACACAAGGGTTGAGCCTTAACCTCATTTTCCGGGGCGGAAGGAAGAGGGGAGGAGGAAGAAGGCAGGATGCGGAGGAGCCAACCCCTCTGTGGTCCTGGAGGATGGGAAGGGGAGGAAGGCCAGGAGAGAAACAGGGAGTGCCCAAGCAGGTTGCGTCCCGGGGTCCTGGCCCAGGGTTGCGGCCCATGCAGGAACGTAGAGGGGACCCAGCAAGTCGGGGGAATGCAAAGGGTAGCCAGATTCACAGACCTGAGGCCTGTGAGAATTTGTCCTTTAGGGTCTCAGAACCTATGAAGAGGTGCACATAGTTAAGAGGGAGGGTCTGTGTGGCCCAACAGAGAAGATCGTCTTTGCCTTTTAAGTCTCCGTCATATAACCTGTGTATGATGTGGATACCCCTTATGTATTTTATTTATGCAATACACATTTAATTGTCACAGTAGTACTATGAATTGGGGAATACATTTTTAAAATGAAAAAACTGAAATACAGTTGGCCTGCATATCCACAGGTTTCATATCCATGGATTCAAGTAATCACAGATCAAAAATATGTTGAGGGAAAAAAAAAAAACAAGTCAAGTGTGGTGGTGCATGCCTTCAACTACTGCAGAAGCTGAGGCAGGAGGATGGTTTGAACCCAGGAGTTCGAGGCTGTAGTAAGTTTTGATGGCACCTGTGAATAGCCACTGCACTCCAGCCTGGGCAACATAGTGAAACTCTGACTGTAATGATAATAATAATAATACATATAGTATAATAGTTATTTACATTGCATTAGGTATTATAGGTAATCTAGAGATGATTTAAAGCTGTGGTTCCCATCCCCAGGCTGCGGACTGGTACTGGTCCCTGGCCTGTTAGGAGCTGGGTCACACAGCAGGAGATGAGAGTGAGTGAAGCTTCATCTATATTACAGCCACTCCCCATGGCTCGCATTGCCACCTGAGCTCTGCCTCTTGTCAGATTAGCGGCAGCATTAGATTCCCGTAAAAGTGTGAATGTACAGTAAACAGCGCATGCAAGGGATCTAGGTTGCGCCTGCTTATGAGAATTGAATGCCCTCTTACACACTCTGGGATTGGATATCAGATTGCTTTTACAAATGGGACATTAGCCAATAGGATGCATGCAGAAATTTGAAAAGTGTGGGTGTGTTGAGGCTTGTTTATTGCTGCTCTTAATGTCTTCTTAAAGTCACTGAGCAAATAAGCTCCCACCAGCACTCTGGAAGTGACAGATGCTTGCCACCACCCAGCCAACCACCGTTCAACGATGAGATGTGCGAGAGGCCAGGTGGGCTCAGCTGGCCCACAAGCTGACTGAGGTTATCACAGACGCTCGGATGAGTCTACCTGAGACCAGAACTTTCCAGCAGAGTGCAGCCTAAATTGTTTACTAATATAATAATGAGTTAAGCAAATGTTAAACCACTAAGGTAGGTGGTTTGTTACAGAGCAGAAGCTGACACAGTGTATTCGATGACTTCAGTTTTGTTAGCCCATCATAGGCTACTTTAGCCAAAAGTGACTTAATCTTATTTATAGGCTTTTATATTTTCCTTTGTTGGAAACATTTCAGAGACAAACTAGTTGCTACTTAAGTAAAACAATACAATATTATGCATACATTTTTTGTTACCTACATAGACGATAAGAAAATATAATTGTTTTGAAGTCCTAGTAACATTTACAAGCTCTAAGTTGACATTTATCACATTTTCATTATTATGTCTAGGTACAGTCTTTCCCTGCTTCCTCCCAAATAAATAGTTACCTGCTGGGTACACATCTGTCTTACACATTTGTCAACTCAAAGGAATGAGACCAGCAGTTATGCTTGGTTATACAGAATAAATACACAGTATGAAAATTGAAATTAGACATGCTTATTATAAAATGTGATGATTATTGCCATTCCAGGACCAAACTGAATAAAAAACATTATTAATCTGGATTGAATTTGAGTTTGCTAAGGTCAGAGCAAGCCAACTTCTGTCCAGTAATGCTTGAATAGAAAGGCTTACAAGGCCAATAGTCTGTTCATCACAGGTGATAACATTTTTTTTTTTAAAGTCAATAAATTACTTTTTACTACAGGAGAAATTTTTGCTTTATATGTCAACAAAGAGATGAAATGCCAGAAGCACTTGAGGACTAAATTACTAAACACTTATTTTATCACAACAGAACGTTAATGCCAGTGTTTGATTATAACAAGCAACCCAGCTGCATGAATTTGGGCTGCAAGGCACTCAGGATTTTATATTCATTAGAAAAGTTATTGATTCTGGAAAGTTACCTCTAATAAAACTACGCTATTTTCTCAGGGCTGTTATATGGGCACAAATTATTTGATCAATGATACTGAGCAAAAGGAAAAGCATTCATTTGTCTCTAATCTCTTTCCCCTTCTTTCTAAATTCTACATTGCAGCAGCATGAGGAGTAATTGTGGTTCCAGGCGAGTCTAATGTAGCGCCTCTGTGTACAGCAGAAAGGCCTTATTTGGCTTCATATATTATACATAATTTTTGATAATTAAATTGCCTCTTTTGGAAAAAAAATTATTAAATAGAATTTAAATTTTAAAATGAAAAACAATTTAAGATTACATTAATAAAAATAATTTTAAATGTACACAAAGGTATAATTGGTGGCTGTACCATCGCTTTAGCAAAATTATCTCTAAATTGTGCAATTTTCAGTCATCAGTTGCTTGAACTATGCAAGTTAATGTTTTGTCTGTTAAAGTACATAGCTCCATAGGTTTCTGTAAAATAGTTTTTAATTAATTTTAGCCAAAGAATACTGTTCAAAGAATATAGTGAATATATTAAAGGGAATTTTCATAAATAAAATTAATGAAGAGGTAAATTTTAGTTACTTTTTTTAAAAAAATAAGACTCTAGCTATTCTAGTATTGTCTTTCCATTTAAATATTAGAATCACCTTGCCAATTTCCACAAAAAAAAAGTCCTGCTGGTATTTTGATTGGAATTGTATTGAATCTATTACATAAACTTCAAGAAAGTTAATACTTAAAAATATTGAGTTTTCCAATTCAAGAACAAAGTATACAACACCATTTATTTAGAACTTTAATTTCCTTCAGCAACATTTGTAGTTTTAGTATGAATACTTTCCACTTATTCTGTCAAATTTATCTCTAAATATTACATGCTTTTGATGTTCTTATATAAATACTTGATGTTCATATTCATAAGAAAAGAAAAATTCAAGCCACCTATGGGGGAACAATATTTGTAAAACATATGTCTGACAGAGGACTGGTATCCAAAAGGTATGGGGAATTTTTACAACTAAATAATAATAGATAATAATAAATAAATAAATAAATAAATAATAATAAAAAGAATGATTACAAATAGGCAAAAGGTTGAGATACAAATGACAATATAAGACATATGAACCACAAGCAAATGAAAAGCTGCTCAATATCATTAGTTATCAGGGAAATGCAAATTACAATCACAATGAGATATCAACACACGCACTAAATTAAAAGCCCAGTAATAAGATTTGGCAACCAAAACCCTTATGTCATGCCGATAGGTTTGTAACATGGTACAACCACTTGGGAGAATTGTCTGGCAGTTTATCATTTTAAAGTATTTATCCAAAAGAAATAAAATATATGTTCACAAAAATATGTGCGTAGAGATGGTCATTGCAGCTTAATTTGTAATAGCTCCAAATGGGAAACAACCCAAATGTCTATTAATCATCAACATGGAAAAATAAATCATGGTATGTGGATACAATGAAATGCTCACCAATAAATACTGTTGCAACAACAGAGATCTTATGTTGTTTTAGATAAGTCTCTTCTAAACAGAAGGATTTTTTTTTCCAATCCAGTAAGACAACCTTTCTAGAAAACTGGAAATTTCAGTCTCTTGCTCTATCTATATGAACATTCACTATAATGATATTTATTTCTAAATTACATATCATGGTGTATTTCTAAAAGCACTGACTCTGCAGTCAGACTGCCTGGGTTTAAATCTTGGCTCTCATTTTGGATCATTCAGCCTCTATTCTGTGAATGTTTATGTCCCCTCGAAATCCCTTATTGAAACTCTAACTCCCAATGTGATGGTATTTGAAGATGGGGCCTCTGAGAGGTAATCAGGGTTAGATGACGTCATGAGGCTGGGGCTCTATTGATGGGATTAGTGCCCTTATAAGAAGAGATACGCAAGCTTGCCCTGCCACATGCGTACTCACAGAGAAGAGGCTGTGTGAGCACATAGCAAGACGGCAGTCACCTACCAGGCAAAAGAAGAAGCCTCAAATGAAACCTACCTGTTGGCACCTTGACCTCTGAGTTCCCAGCCAACCAGTCCGTGGGTTTTTTTAATGGCAGCTTGTGTAGACTAAGGCAAACTTTCTGCATAAGGCTTGTATCTGTAAAAGGAGTCTAATATGTGCCCATCTCAGAAGCTTATTGTGAGTGTTAAGTGAGTTGGTATATTTAAATATGTTTCAAACATCACACCGCAAACACAAGGCACACATGTGTTTTGGTTACCAGTATTGTTGAGCCCTCTGCATGTCCTGCTGTTCTTCCTTCTCATCCCCCGTACCCCGCCCTTTAGCTTCTTTTGAAGTGACTCAAATATTTAATTTTCTCCTCCTTTACTGTTTGGAAGCTATGTCCTATATGTTATTATTTTAATAGTTACTTTTAAATTTTGAGCATTTGTATATAAGCTCTAATTTAATCATCATCTTTACTTTCTTCCTCTTCAAATTTGAGGACCTTAGAATGCTTTATTTCCCATCACCCCTTTCAAATACATTTGCAATTGTCATATTTTTAAAAATTCTAACTTGCTTTTGAAACCCACATATTAGACATTGTTTAATATTTTATAAAAGCAAATGTCTCTCAGACTTACCCTGTGTTCCTTATTCTCCCTTCCTTGTTGCATTTCGGACCTTCCTGTGGGACCCTTTTCCTTCTTTTGGAAGCCTATCCTTCAGAAGTTAGTTTACTGAGGGACATTTAGAAGTAAACTCTTTCAAAATCTGCTCATTTGTCTTCATTCTTGGAAGATACTTTAGCTGTGTAAACAATTCTAGATTGGCCATTATTTTATCTGAACACATTGAGGACATTTCACTGTATTCTTGCTTTGTGCCTTGTTTTTGTGGGTAAGCTAACTGTCAGTCTAAATGTAGCTTAGTAGGATTTGTGCTTGTTTCTTTCAGGTCCCTGTGAACACTGCAGACTCAGACCCACTTTATAGCACAATTTTGGGCTTGTGTATTGAGGTCCACATAAACAGAATGGATTCAGGCTCCAAGCCAAGGCCAGGCCAGTGGACATCACATTGGCAGGAGATAAGTTTTTATTTTTTCTCCACCCTTATGCAAGTTGAAACAGCAATTAGATGGACTGTTTTTCCATCTCCCAGGGTTCTGGCTTCATGCAGATGGTCTCAGATCTGAAACTTTGGGCCACAGGACACTGGATGTGTCCTAGGTGTCTAGAGGCTTCCACTCTCACATTTCTCCCTTTGCTGTGCCCCCACCTGGCCCCTGCCCATGTGAGCTTCTTCTACGCCAAGCCGGCTCATCCACTGCTTTAGAAGTTACAGATGCCTATTCGTGTGCACCAATTTAGCATTTCTGTCTGCTGTATCAATAAAAATCCGGAGAGATGCAAAATCTCTAGTTAGTCCCATGTGTGGAAATAGAAATCCCCCACAAGATTTTCTTCCATTTTAATTCAGTAAGTTTGAGGAAAACAACAAGTAAACATGTGTGGCTCGTCTTAGGAACTATGTCTCTAGCTTGAAACTACTGTACCAATTATATGGTGAAAAAATAATAGATTAGAATTTTTTTTGTATTAAAAGAGGTTTAAAAATAACATCTTCACATTTATTCCTAGTATATATATGAGGTAAAGCAGACAATGCAAATTATTTAAATATTATTATCTACTAGAAAAGCTTGAATGAAGGACTATTTTTATATGGGAAACATGATAAAAATAAAATTTCACCTAGATTTTTGAGGAAAATGTACTGTTTTCCACATGTTCTGATGGAGATATCCTTATCCCTTCGTCCAAAATGTAGCTAAATAAGAAAGAACCATGGATGACCAAATCAAGCATGTTTTTTGCTGATGCTGAAAAAGGCTATTGAATTGTTTTAGCTAACAGCACAACAAAAATATTAAAGTATTTCATATTTTATATCTTTTACTTGTCTGCTTTCTTCTAGGCCATAGATTTGATCCTACAGATCGCATTCCATCCATTTTCTCTTATTAAATCACTTCTATTGGGCCTTGGCCAATTATCAAATCCAGCAGCCACTTGATCATCCAAAGACTTGCTCTAATAATCAGAATCCATTTCTTGCCTCCACCAGTGATACTTTGAGTCTTAAAGATGCCACTGCAAGCCACAAATTGTTGGTGTTGAAAGTGCCCTCAAGAATAAAGGCATTTAAATGTTTATTTAATATACGAGTAACTCAGACGGAGAATTCCACATTGAGAACACCAACTCCTGGTGCTGAGTATTTGTTAATCATGGCTACAATGGGAGACTGAATTCACTCAAATAGTTTAAAGAAAGAGAATTTAATAAAGGATGTACTTACAGAAGTGAGACAGGGTTAAGAAAACAAACAGGGGAAGTTGAGTTACCCAGAGACTGGTAACAGCTACCACTACTTGTGCTGAAGTGACAACATATGGAAATAGTATTACTGAGGTTTTATGAGGCTGGAATTGTGAGAGATTATCAGGAATAGCTGAATTTGTAGAGTAATGCAGCTGTCCACAAAGAAACAATGGTAAAGCAGGAAGGGGGCAGAGTCTGATTTCTCTTTACTATCTACAATGTTATGTGGTAGAATGCTTGATTTTGGCTGTGCTGGCAAATGTACAGAAAAGAAAACTAAAAGATAAACTTTAGACTTTTAAATCTCAACTCAAGGTGTGGATAGAAAATCAGAAAGCTTCCATGGTGATCTTAAAAGATATCTTGTGTATCTGAAAGTCAGCTATACAAAGGAGAAAGCATCGAAACTAATTGCATGGATGGCATAGTTTTAGTTCCTCCTAAATGCATAATTTAAGTGAATCTATTTTGCAAAATTGAGCAATTGGTTAGAAAGGAAAGGGACCCTAAGATTTAGTATGGCAGATGAAGATAAAGTTAAGAAATTTGAGCCCTCAGATCTGAAAGTTCTTTGTTGATAGAATCAGCCCTGCCTTTTCTGCCCAACTTGTCCTTTACTTGAAGACCGACTTTGGGAAGAGATAACATGTCCATCAATGGAACTACAAGATCTTCAAAAGTTACAACAGAAAGAAGCTGGAAAGCATAGAAATGAATTACTTCTTACTATTTTTATCTCTGCCTTCCCTGCCCTCTCCAACTATATATTTGTTTAATTTCAAAATATTACAATGGTACAAATGTTTTTGGTTACATACATTGATTTTGTTATGCTTTAGTCAGGGTAATAAGTGTGCCCGTCATCCAGATAGTGTTCACTCATTAGGTAGATTTTCACCCATTCCCTCCCCCCCACTTGATTTCTACTGAGTCTTACTGTTCTCTGTGCACACCTGTGTGTTCATTGGTTAGTTCCAATTTAATAGCGAGTACATGTGGTGTTTGTTTTCCAATTCTTTAGATACTTCATTTAGGTTAATGGCCTCCAGTTCCATCCAAATCATTGCAAAAGACATTAAGTGGTTCCTCTTCATGGCTGAGTAGTATTCCACAGTATACATATGCCACATTTTGTTAATACACTCATGAATTGATGGGCATTTGGGTTGATTTCACATCTTTACAATTGTCAATTGTGCTGCAATAAACATTTGAGTGCAGGTGTCTTTTTGATAAAATAACGTCTTTTCCTTTGGGTAAATACCCAGTAGCAGGACTGCTGGATCAAATGGTAGGTCTACTTTTAGTTTTTTGAGAAATATCCATACTGTTTTCCATAGAAATTGTACTAATTTGCAGTCTCATCAATATTCTGTAAGTGTTCCTTTCTCTGCATTTACACCAACATCTATTGCTTCTGGACTTTTTAATAAAAGCCATTCTAACTGGGTAGGTGGTATCTCATTATAGTTTTAATTTGAGTTTCCCTGATAATTAGTGACATTGAGAATTTTTTCATATGTGTATTGGCCATTTGTCTATCTTCTTTTGAAAATCTTCTGTTCATGTCTTTTTTCTACTTTTTAATGGAGTTGTTTGTTTTTTCCTTCCTGATTTGCTTGAGTTCTTTGTAGGTTCTGGTTATTAGCCCTCTATAAGATGTATAGCCTGTGAATATTTTCTCCCATTCTGTATCAGATAGACATATGCTCTGTTGATTATTTCCTTGCTGTGCAGAAGCATTTTAATTTAATCAAGTCCCATTTATTTATTTTTGTTGTTGCCATGGTTGTCATTGGGGTATTCTTCATAAATTCTTTGCATAGGCCAATATCTAGAAGAGTTTTTTCAACATTTTCTTCTAGAATTCTTATTGCTTAATGCCTTACATTTAAGTCCTTAATCCATCTTGAATTAATTTTTGTGAGTGGTGAGAGATATGATCCTGTTTCATTCTTTTGCATGTGGCTATACAATTTCCCCAGCACCATTTATTGAATAGAGATTCTTTTTGCCAGTGTATATTGTTGTCTGCTCTGTCTGACTATAATTTTGAATTTGTCTATTTTTTATTTTTATTTCTATCAAATTTTGTTTCATATATTTCAGAGTTGTTATTTGGTGTATGCACATTTAGAAATGTTATGTCTTCTTCATGGATCAGTTTAATTGTTTCAAAGCTTGTTTTTAAATTTCTTTAGGGGAGATTTAGAGTATTTTCCCTGGGGTTGATTTAGCACTGTTTCTAAAGCTTGATTCTTATACAGTCCCCACTGAATACTCCGAATGTTTAGTGAGGTCTCTCCTTTCTGGTTGATCAGAAATTAAGTGACTATCAATACTGTATTAGTTCAAGGATTATTTCACTCAGAGCTTTCTGGTAGGTGGCCATATATCTGTACAATTTGGTGTTGAGAAACAAACTGAAGAGTATTCTTATGGTGATTTCTAGCACTTTTCTTTGTCCAGCTTGTCCAGCTTCTTGTGTGCACTCTGACCTACAAGTTTCAGTCTCATCAGCCTCCTCAGACTCTAGTCTCTGTCTCTTCATCTCTGCTCTGATTAGTTTTGTACTGGTTCCCTCTCTATACCATGAAACCTAAGTGTTTTTATGAAGAAAGTTCAGGTGATTTTCAGGGGCATTTAATTTGTTTCTGTTCTCTGGGTTGCTAGTTTTTCAATATCTGAAAATAACTATTTTTTATATATTCTGTCCTATTGTCTAGTTTTTTTTTTTCCTCCCAAAAGAAAAGAAAGTTTGATACCAATTATTCCTTTGTGTCCAGAAGTAGAAGTTCTGTATTATCTTTTTGGGCTAACTTTGCATTGCTATTTAACTTTTGTCATTCTAATTAAATTGCAAGCTCTTTCTGGGAAAGGCTTCTATTTTATACTACTTCATATCTCCCTTGCACACACACAGTAATTACACATCAATTATTGATATATGGAGAAAACACACCACCACCAACATTATCACCACCATAACAATAGAGTTTTATATTTTATAGCATTTTAAACACTATAAATCCCTTTACCTATATTAACAGAGTTTACCCTCATGAAGCCTTAGTTATTTCAGTCTTAAAGATGTGAAGTTTGAGGCTTAGAATTAATTTACTTATTCAAACACACTAGGAAAATGTTGTATACTAAAACTGAAGTCTAAATCGATTTGAAGTCCATTTTTCTTCACTACTTTACGCTACCATATCTGTAGTTGATCCTTTATCACGTACCATGATATTAAGAGACCAAGAAAAATAAAACTACAAATAAGAAAACTATTCTTTCTATACATATAAACTCAAATAGATACCTGAGACAATTTATCCAAATGATCCAAGTCAAATAAAAACATGCTTCAATTCTCTCGATCCTGTAAGAAAATAAGTAAAAGACATTTTTGTGTCTTTAATAAAGAGTGATCGAGCATGGCTAGTGATATAATATTTGTCATTTCTCAAGCTTTTATTGCCTGGTGCTCAATAGTCCTTTGAGATAGTTATCATTATGCTTTCTTTATACTTGAGAAAATCGTCTCACAGAAGTTAAATAACTTGATAAGAGGCTCATAGATAACAAGCAGCCCAGGGAGGATTGGGTCCAGATCAGTCTTATTTTTGACATTTCTTATCCACTATCCAGCACTGTATTTATGTTTGTTTGCTCTCCTCCTCATTCGCTTCTGTCATACTGTTGATTTATCATTTTTTATATACACGTGCTTCATTTATTTATTTATTTATTTTAATTGACAAATGAAAATTGTATCTATTTATGGCAAACAACATGTTTTAATATATATGGACATTGTGGAATAGCTAATTAGTATATACATTATCTCACATACTTTTTTTTTTGTAGTGAGAACACTTAAAATCTATTCTCTTAAAATTTTCAAGTATACAATATATTGTTAATAACTATAGTCACCATGATGTACAATAGATCTCTTGGACTTATTCTTTCTGCCTCACTGACACTTCGTATCCTTTGGCCAACATGTTGATTCATCTTTAACATGCTATATTGCTACCTTCTGATAGGCAGAATTTTGGTCTTCATGATCTGAGCCCCCGGTGTTACTTCCTTAGTTATGTTGTATGACATGGCAAAGAGATGTTGCAGATGTAATTAATGCTACTAATCAGTTCACCTTAAAACAAAAAGGCCATCTTAGATATCCATGTGGACTTGATCTAAATACATGAGTCCTTTAAAAGTTAGAAGAAGGTAGAAGGGAAAAATCAGAGAGGTTATAAGTGAAGGAATTGGACATGTCATTACTGGCCTTGAAGGTAGGCTACAAGCTAAGGACCGTGGGTGGCCTCTAGAAGCTCAGAGTGATCCCAAGCCAATATCCAGCAAAAAAAATGGGGACCCACTCCCACAGCAACATGGAACTGAATTCTGCTAACAATCCAAATGAGCCTGGGATCCTGGAAGCTGATTCTCCCTCAGAGCCTCCAAAGAAGAGCCCAGGCCAGATGACAGCTTAACTGTGCCTTGTGTGACCCTAAGCAGAGAACCCAGTTGAGCCATGCTGTGCCCAGACTTCTGACCCATGGAAACTATGAGACAAAAAGTGGGTGCTATGTTAATTCATTGTAGCAGCAATAGAACGCTAATATATAATCTAGGAACAATTTGTTAACACACACATACACACACACACTCACACACAGACATATACAATCTCAGAACTACTCAACTTATAATCTTAACAGACTATGCTCTTTTTCTGTTTTTAAAGTCTGTGATTCTCAACATTCTTACTGAGCCATATTATTACTATTGTGTCATTTTGGGCAAACTTCTCTGCTGTCTGTGACCTTCAGCTTTTTCCTGCATTGCCTCCCCGCTGCCCCCATTTGTGTTTCAGTTCCTTGGTGTTCTATTAATTCTATGACATAATCACATACACAGCCAGTCAATCAACACATGTATATTTTTCCTCATCAGAAAATCAAGGAAACGTGTCGTATTATGTGAAGAGTTCGCTTCTTTATATTTTTATTGTATGCTTAGAGCAAGGTGACATGTGTATTCTCTATTGCTAAATACTTTAATAGAAAAATTCCTAGTACTAGTAGTGTTTAATGCTTGAAATTGAAGAAAATTTGCCACTGGAAAACTGATATTATCATATTTGGTTTTAAGAATTATATTTTATATA